>PVLD010004254.1:0-128105 GCA_004027595.1 Dinomys branickii | reverse complement strand
GCATACCATCCCACCTCCAGGCAGCCGCTCGGATGGCCTGAGAAGCCCCGGGGAGGTGGTGTATCTGAGAATGGAGGAGATACCCTTCACCCAGGAAGAAGTGACCGACTTCGAGGAGCACAGGACACAGCAACTCTCGCTGTCCTCTGCAGCTGTTCCCGCAACAGCAGGTTAGGAGGGGCCCAGAGGACCAAGGGAGGGTTACCACCTGTGGGTACTGGAGTGGACGGGGCAAGCTGGGTGAGGGGAAGCCCTGTGTCAGTCTTTCCACCTCTTCATGCGGCTGGGGAGGGAGCACTGATAGTTGCAGAGCACCGGCTGAACCTTGGGTCTGTCTAGTGTATTCCCCCAGAAGAGCTGCATGGGGCGGTATTACAGGTATAACCCTGCCTTGGTCCAGACCCTGGCTCCCCGACTTATGAACTATGCAATTTTAGGCCAGTTACTTACCTGAAGATTCAGTGTTCTTATCTTAATAGATATAGATTGCAGTAGCTACGTCACAAAGTAGCTTTGAATGCAAATGAGATAACATACACCACAATGCTTGGTACCGTGCTCTGTAAATATTAGGTAATTATCATCGGACCTACCTTACAAGTTAGGAAACTGACATCAGCCATCACCCTTACTGGCAGGGCTCTTCCCTTCCTCCGGGATCCATATAGCAAAGGCAGGACGCAAGACTTGTGCTGAGGGCTTCAATCTTACCCGCTCCCTTTAAGGCACTGAGTGTGTCTGCTACGCCACACTCCCAGTGTCCCAGTATCCTGAGCTCTGTGCTTGCCTCACTGAAGCGTATTTCCCCAAGCTTTCGGCACCTGCTTCACCCATGCTCCAAACCCACAGTTCCCCTACCTGCCCCATCTACAGTAAGAGGCCTTGCAGGTCCAGAGCAATGGCCTGAAAGGGTTCATAGACTTTTAACAATACAACACATTTGAATATGCAGCTGACCTAGAAAATCTGGGACCTACACAGTCGTCCTTCCAGGACCTAAATGTAGGACTGACGCTCTCCTTCCCTCTCACACACCAAATTCGGTAGTTCAGGCACGTAGCTAGAAAATGTAGCAAAAGCTGAAAACTGACGTGGAGCAGTCTGTGTTCTACCTGCACGTGTGATACACAAGAAGCCGCAAGGCCTGGGGAAGGGAAGACGCTTTGATCACGTTCAAATGTGCATTCGAAGCAGGCCCAGCCCCGTCCAGGGTGACACTCCGCCTCCCTGGTTGGTTCTTACTGTGCTGGTTGTGGGACCTGAGCCCGTCCCCAGCTCTGACGTGCATTGGCTCTCTGAATCCTCACCAGGTTCTGATTGTTACTGAGCCCTGCAATGTACCCAGTGATTACCGAGCCCTGTAGTAGGTTTGTGCCGTTAGAGGAAGGAGATGGAGTTGCCGCCTGTCATCAAACATGCTTTTTGTCCAGCAAAGATACAGGGTGGAGAAGAGTGTTCTCTTCCCCTCTCACCAGTGCTTGCAGAGAGGCAATTACTTTGTGAATTTGCATGGCCTTCTCTTGTTTCCCTGCCCCTTTTGTGGCCCCACAGCACCTCTTGCTAACTAACAGAGCCGTCGTCGTCCTGGGATCCCCCTCTTGTCACGCTTGCCCTGTCTTGGCTCTTTGCCTTGAACTTTCACCTGCTGAGGACATCACCCAGAACACCCTGCCTCATCTCTGGACATGGAGGTTGAAAAGACTTATATTCATTCTCCCTTTTCTCAGCATCAGATGCTGAATGTTATAATATCACCCTGGACACAGAGACCAGCCCTTGCAGCAGTGACTTTGAGGAAACCATGGGCAAGAAGCTACTGAGAACCTTGAGTGAGTAGCTCCTCGCCTAAGTCACCCTGACTGTTAGCAGGGAAAGCATGTTAGGGTCTTCCTCCCAGAGCAGGAACCGCTGACACCTTGGGGGCCCCAGTGCAGTACAGTGGTGTAAATACACGCTAGAATGTGGGCAATTGCTGCACCCAACAGAGTGGGGAATCCTCCCCATCCATTTGGTTCACTAGGACAGGAGTCTGCAGACCATACTCGTGGGTTCAATTGTAGCCTCCTTCCTCCACCTATTTTATAAGGACTTACTGGATCATAGACTCATTTGTACCTATGAGCACAATGGCAAGGTCGAGTAGTTGTGACAGAGACCAACCAGGTGGCCTGTAAAACCTGGAATATTTGCTATTGAACCCCTCAAAAATAAAAAAAAATAAAAAAAGATTGGGTCCAGGAGACTTCATAGAAAAGAAAGGAGTCTATGGCCACAGCACCCTGAATTCACCTCAGCTCACCTGAGCTCAGAAGCTAAGCAGGGTCAGGCCTGGTTAGAACTCGGATGGGAGGAAAGAAAGCGGGGTCCGCCATACATGGAAGCCGTGGCACAGAATAAGGCGAAAATATTCCTTCCTGAAAACAGCCAGAGACAGATGGCTCTGGGGTCATGAGGACCATTACGTAACCGCCCCCACCTGCCTCCGCGCAGAGGGCGGTTGTTTCAGAGCGAAAGTCCCTGTGAGTGGCTCCCAGCTCTGCCTACCAGCCCTGGCTCATGTGACATCAGTCACTGTGTGATCAGTCCTCCTCGGACAGTGTCTTGCATCGAGTAAGGACCATCCAGGGAGGGAAGGCATAATCCTAAAGCATTACAGGGTTTTATTCAGTCCCTGGGAAGTCTCTATGGCAGGTGAGAGCCTACGTCTGTGCCTTTTTAGAGACATCAGTGTGTGCAGAAGGTGCACCCTGCTCCTTCCCGATGCTAAGATGTAACACGTACGAGTTCTAGTCAAACTGCCAAGGGCTTTGTCTTCATTTCTGCCCCTTTTTTCAAGAAAGCTCAGATCACCGAGAGGGCATGAATAGCCTGCCAGTCCTACAGAGTGATACTTACAAACTGTGTTTTGCAGGTAGTCGAAAAAGGAAGCGGTCAGCAGAGGGAGAGAGAACCTCCGAGGAAAGCTCCAACTTGACACCTCTGATCACATGACAGGCAAAGACATCATTCAGGAGTGTGTGAGATCCAGGGCTTTGGGGAAAGATCGCCCTCCCAGCATCTGCGTGCACCCAAGTCCTCCCGCGGGTGACAGCATCCCGCCTTCCTTTCCACTTTCTCCTCCCACCAGCAACAGCATCCCGCCTTCCTTTTCACCTTCTCAACCCCAACTGTCAGTCTGGCCGATGTCCCCTCGTTGTCTCCAGTCTGACTCAGAACCCTGCCATGGCCATAAGAGAAGAAGGTGCCTCTAACAGAAATGGTCTTGTCCATAGCCCAGTCTGAAACTCGAAAAGAGACAACCCAAGCTGACAATACCACACTGAGACCCTTACGTTCTTTGTGCTTTGGGATCCCGTGTCATAGGAGACCCATGTCTTGGAATTCCCCATTCCTTACTCCAGATAAAAATTATAACTTTGTACCCTATTTCATGCTTAGCTTAGTTCAGAAGGTGCTGCTGGCAGCTGGGCACAGAGCAGGCTGGAGTAGCAGGTACAAAGATTAGTTCAGATGGATCAAGAATTCCTGCAGAACTTCGGAGCATGGGACTCAGCTGAACTGGTCTGTGATTGATGTTACAGCACAGAAAAGTGTCAGTGACTGGTTTCCTGCGAGATAAGAGTGTCAGCGGCCTGGGGAAGTGTGCCTCTGCTGGAATGAGAGGAATGTGAGATGGAACCTCAACACATTGTTTTTCCCAGGGACGTCTGTTCTGGCTCCCAATCCGCAGTCATTAATGGACTAACACATCTGCTCTGGAAGAGGAGCAAGGAGCAGAGAGACACAGTTGGGAGCCAAAGATGGATCTTCAGGTTTTAAGTGCATATCATAGGAGAAAACAAAAAAACCTTACATGGAAAAATTCTAAGCTGTGATAGTGAGTTTAGCCATGACAAACCAAAGAGTGCCCAGGTCTGTCAAGAAGGACACATGAGCACTTCGGTGCGCATTACACAGGAATGTCAAAGGATCCCCATTACTTTTGACCTGTTTCCCCGACCTCTTACCACACTCCAGCAGGTCAGCTAAATGTACTTCAGTCCCAAAATTTGAACTGGATCCCTGGTTTTTCTGTGCATGTTGGGGCAAGTGCAATTCTAAGAGTAACCACAAGATGGCAGAAGGAACGCACATATAGTACAGTGCAGCACAATACAGTATCTACTTTGAATTGTACATAGCAAGCCTTAGGGAAAACTTGAAAGTGTGGTTTGGCTCTGGAAAGGCTGCCTGCCTTTCTGGTCTGTCTCCCACTCTTTGGGTGGTACCAAGTGATCCAGTGGTGCCAGATGAACCTTCAAACAATTTCCCAACTTTTCCCTGTGGTATACAACGCAGGCTTCCCCCCACTTCCTTCAAAAGGATAGCGCCCTCCCCTCCCCCACTCAGTTAATCAGATGGCCGGGAAGAGACTGATCATTCCTCTGGGTTATCTGCATCTCAAAGGAAAATGCTTACCCATAGGAATCTTTCACTCAGGGGTTCTTAACTCGGGGTCTGTTACCCCAGAAGGTCCATAGTGGGCTTCAGAGGGTCTATGAAACCCTTAAAACTGTCTGAATTTAGTATGTGTGTTTTTATGTGTGTTTTCCAGAGCTAAAGCTTTCCTAAGATTCTCAAAGCTCTCAGATCCACAAAGGGTTAAAGTAGCCTCTATTTTCATTCATGGAACTTTCGGTCCAGTGTTTCTACAATACAAGTGAAGCAAGTACTGGTCATTAGGAGACAGATTTTGAATTGTAAGCGATCTTCTCAAGTGTCTCTCAGAAAATGGCAAAGGCTGGCACCCACTAAGAAACAGCGGTCCTCAGAAACTCTTGGCACACCCTTGACATCGTACATCCTGCCCACCACAAAACTTCGGTCCCCCGCCCTACCAAACCAGAGCAGGTGCTGCAGACAGGAGGGCCACAGCATGTGGGAGTAAAGTCTTGGAGCTGGAGATGCCTCTTTCAGTAATGTATGACTGACTCCCACACATCCCTTGCCTGGCCTGACCGGCCTGAGGCTCAGCCACGCATGTGTTCTCGTAGATGACCCTACAGCTACCCCCTCCCCACCTACTCTTGCCCAAGAGGAAGAGTCAGCCCTCGGTGCTGGGCATCTCAGACCCAGACCAGTGAATGGTGAGTCTTGAGCAAGAACTGCCATCCTGCAGTCTCCTAGCCTAGCTGGCCACTGGGCCAGAAGGGCCTGCCCGGCAAGGCATCCTTTCATTCCTTTAGGCCACCAGGCACAGACCACTACTTTTGCATTACATCCACCCCTTTGCAGAGCCTCTACGGAGCCTGTCCCCACTCCTCTCCCCGTCTCCCTCCCCACAGTTTCTTCAGGTTTAAAATTTAAAAAGGATTTTAAGATAAAGTATTTATGAAGGGTCAACTGTAAATAATTTTTAAATAAAATGAAAATGCCTTCACTGGAATGTGGCTGTTTTGCTTGCGCCAGGAACTGGGAGTTCCATCTAAGACACAGCCGGGTGGCACAGCCGGGTGGCGTGCATGAGCAGCTCTCACCTATGGCTCGCCTTGCTGAAGAGACAGAGCATGAGGCCGAGGAAGGGGACGGCAAAGCTCTGGCGCCGCTTGGGGAGGCCAGATGAGTCAGATTTTGCAGGACTGGGAAATAACGCCCAGACAGGAGCCAGACTGCAAATGGAGACAAGGGAGCAGCAGTAAGAGAACAATGAACACGTGATGGTGAGGCGCCACGCCGACGGGAGTTTCCCAAATCCAAGGTCCTGAGGCACCAGACCCAGACAAGAGACATGTGCTGGTCACTCTGGCTCACTGCTGCAGACCTCCTGGGAAGGAATCAAAGTGGTACAACTCAACAGTTCTCAACCAAGGGCTGGGGAAGAAACAAGACTGGACCAGGCCTACTGGTCAGCTGTAAACCTACGCAGGACGGCAGGGGCAGCCGGACAGATGGGAAGACGTGTCGGAGCACTTGTTTGTTTGTTTGTTTGTTTGGGCTTTTTTTTTTTCTTTTTGAGACAGGGTCTTACTATGCAGTTCACTATCTTGAACTCACACAAACTTCCTGCCTCAGCCTCCTGAGTGCTAGGATCATAGGCATGAGCCACTACGCCTGGCCTGAGCACTGCTTTGAATTCGACGCTCATTTCATAAACGGGACAATTAGTGGCCTATGTCAGAACAATTTCAGCTGCATCCCAGCACCCTCAGTGGCACTGATTTTATTAAGAATAATAGTAAATTATAGTAATATCTATTTTGCTGCAGGCTCTTTAGCTCATTCCTGTCCCAAAACCACCCTGCCAAGGAGTGTTAACGTGTTAAAGGTTAGGTGACTTAGGCTACTCAGCCAGGAACTGGCAGAGCCTGGAGGTCTGAGTGCCCTGCTCCTGGCCAGGCCAAACGCGCAGTCCTCTCTCCTCAATCCACTGTGCCCAGCTTGCGCAGGGAGACAGCCGAGGCCCTGGGAGTCCTGCACCTTTCCCCAAACTTACAGAGCCCCAGACACAGCAGAGCATCGCACCGAACGCACACATGGAAGAACAGAATTAGGAAGACCAAATCTCCACTGAGGCTGAGGCTTTAAAAGAAGTTAGCACTTTGGCATGGCACTTAGGTTTAAAGCAGGGTTTCTCCACTTTTAATTATTTTCACACTTCCCCTAGAGAAAAATTAAATTCTCCATAACAATAGAAATTTAATACACTTTGTTGGTAGTGCGACACTTGAAGGACCAAAAATAATTTTAATAGACTTTATTTTACCTCCCAAGAACCCAGGTTTGGGCCTGTGGAGGAGGGTGTCATCCTCCCGGAGAACGATGGTTTAAAGCCACGTCAGGGAGCAGGGCAGACTACCAGGTCAGCCCTCCCAGCTGTGTCCTGACCGCCCTCCTTACTGATGACAGGCAGCTGTAAGTTGGAAGGAGAGCAAATGTGGATCAAAGGGAAATGAGAGCAGAAGGCACTGATCACGTTTATCCCACCACACCGATCAGTGCGGTCACCCCCAACAGTGAGGACCAGTGGTCAGAGGGCCGGGAGCTTCATCCTGGGCCGAAACACCAATGACAGGATGGGTTCACAGGGAAAATGACAAACAAGGAATACCCACTGCCACTTCCACACGTGAGAAAGGTCCACTGCAGATGCCAGGAGACCTGCTGGCTGGCTGTGGAAGGGGGGTCCAGATGAGTAAGGCAAATGTGGATTAAATTCTGGCACCAGGTAGAAGAGCTTCCCACAGGATCAGTAGAACAGGATGCCTCACTAACTATCAGGAGGGTCCAGCAGCGCCAGGCCAGTTGAAAATGCTGAGTGAGAGGCAGCATGGAGGACCCTTCACCGAGGAGAGCCTGCCCGGGCGGCTGCTAAGATCCCCGTTGGACTTTAAGGCTATATAATGGCATAACTCCAGTCCTAGAATGGGACAGATCCTGTTAAAATATCAAAACATAACTTTTAAGTATTTTTAAATCTCTAATAGTGACACTCCAGTAAAACCCAACCTCACCAAACCACCCTGCCAAACTATAAAGCTGCTATTTGAAGTCCCCACGACACTGCAAATTGTGACCTATATTTAAATGGCTGTAATCGCTCAGACAGGCCAGGAGGTACTCTAAACACAGTGGGAGGGGCTGGCAGTGCGAATCCCCCCCCCACCCGCCCCCGTGATGTCCCTCCTATGAGTCCATGAGGTTGGTTTCTTATGTACTATAAGGCTGCTGGTCTCTCAATGACAATCCCACAAAATGGACACAAGACTGTTGGGGTACAGTGATTTCACCAAAGGAAGCCGTATTCTGAGAAACATTTTAGTTTTTCTTTCAGTCACCAGCAAATCCCTCTAAAGCCTTTTTTCTTCACTTTAAATTGTGGGTCACAACCCATTAATGCATCACAAAATCAAGTCCATGGGTATTGTTCAGCATTTTATTTTTTTTTTCTAGTGAAACAGAACAAAATAGAATAGAATGTACTCGGAAATATCAGACTGCACTACACACTGCAAGAGGAAATACCATCCCATGAAACTTTTGTTTCAGTTAAATAGGTGACTCTGCCCATGTGCATCATGATGTAAATATTTCTTATTGCAGTCACTCTAAATAATTAAAGTTTTAGACAAGGGACAAAACCATGCAGAAAGAACAGCAGACAGAGTGGAAAGGATGAGCTTTAATGCCACAGTCAACACCCACAGTCACAATGGTTCCTTCAGATAACTTGGCCTTTGGACTAGACTTTGTACAGAGTCAAGCAACAGGCAGAACCCATAAGCAGTGTGGGCCGTGCTCCTGGTTCTGGCAAGGAATCTACATCTGGTGACCAAACATTATTTACTCTTAAATAAAACCCTGCACTTGTCTGACCTCCCACAGGCTCTAATCCCTGGTTCCCAATTTTTTTCAAGGATGTTCTCATCACATGCGTCTGCTGAAACACAGGTCCATTTCCCAGGGTGGCTCTGGATTCCTCCGGTCGGCTCAGATCTGTGGTATGTACAGCTAGGTCTGTGCAGGCAGGGACACGTGTGACGCTGAACACTTGGGAGGTGCGGACTGCGTGGTGCTTCTTCACTGGACTTTGGTGACCGCCTCGTGGATGGAGGTAGCCACGTAATCTAGATTTTTGGTGGTTAAACCGCACATGTTGATCCGACCACTTGGCAGAAGATAGATGTGCTTCTCGTTGATCAAATACTCAACCTGCTTGGCTGTTGAAAACAAAAACAAGATGGAATCAGAGAGGTAGGATCTTGTAAGCGCTGGCAGCTCTGGGACTATGAGGGAATTACAATTTTCCTTCTTCCTTTAACAGAGAGACAAAACAAAAGGGGCCATTTCACCCAGCTGACAGACAGATACATGCTCCCGGCATTCCGGGAGGTTAGTTAACTTGCCGGTTCTCAGGAAGATCCCTGCGCCTGCTACTGCTATGCAGGGTACTCTGGGGCCGCCTCCCAACCACCCTACATTACACGCACCAACACAGTCGAGCAACTGAAAATCACTACCAAACTAAAAACACTCTTCTGAGATGAAAAACTGATCAGTGTTTCCTTCATCTCTTCCTCACCTGATTCTCCCTGGGCACCGAGCCACAGCCTTCTGATGACTCTTTTTTACTTTTGTATTTGTTTGGTACCAGAAATCTAACTCAGAACCTTGCACTTGCCGGGCAGCCACTGTGCCACTCAGCTCCTTCCCCGGCTTGTTCGCTAATTTTTATAGTACACTAGAAAAAGCACCAGGCAGCAGACACCAGGTAAATGCTACGGGAATAAACCAGCAGACCAAGAAATTATAAGGTGTGATCAAAATACACAGTTAATGTTTACATTTTTTAAAATTTAAATTTAAAACTTTTTTAATTCATGAGGTAAAATCAAAAATACAAGGAATGCTGCGGCTAGGTGCTGTCCAGAGCAAACGGAGGCCTGTACCACGTCCGGAGTGTCCTCGTCGGCCCTGTTGACCAGGTCCAGCACCTTGCAACTTCTGGCTCTTCCTCAAAGTGACAGTGAAAGGAAAATGTTTCAAGTTGATTTAGGCCATCAAGGCAGCCAGGACAGCACAGCTAAAGACACTCAGGAGAAGGAGGACTTGCGAACCGCTTCAGAAAGTGGTGAGGATGCTGGGAGGCGCGTGTTTGAAGTGTATTGGGATAAGTGTGTTCGAAATGAGGGAGGGGAGCTTGAGGGGGATCAATTCACTCAGGACAGGGCTGCACACACACGGACCATCCCGCCAGGCCACTTGTACCACCAAGTACACCACCCAACAGGACTGTCCCCTGCTACCCAATGGACAGTCATGCCTGTACCACCAATGGTTCAAGCTGGCAGGAATGTGTTGACAATATTATCTTGTATGAGAATAAATTCTTTTAAAGAATTAAACATCCACTCTATTTTTCGATCACATCTCATACACAGATCTCCCTGTCTCGGCACCAGCAGGTCTTTCTTCACCACTTACTGATCCCTCAGAGGCAAGAAGGGCTTTGTGTGTGCAGAGGCACAACGAGTGAGCAGTGCGGGGCTGCTGGGCTGCCCTGATGCCACAGTCCTTAGAGCGCTCTTGCTTATTGTGAATCCACAACCGAATTCTAGAAGGTTTTTGCCTACTTAGCACCCTGAAGACACAATCTGTATAAGGGAACGGAATGATAACAGCCTAATAATCAAAGAGGCAAACACCACATCCCAGGCAGTGCTAGGAACACCTTGACCTCAATAATCTCGGGAATGACCTTACCCTCCCCATTATACAGATGGGACGCAGAGGTTACAAGGCCTTCCCAAGCTCGCCCCGCTGGTAAGCGGTGGACATATGGCTTTAAGCCTGATCTGGGCTCTTGGCCACAACTCGATGCTGCCTGTCTGTGGAAGTGGCAGACCTGGACTCTGCACTCTGGACTCTGCGATGTGCCACTCCGCCAAGCAAACAAAGCCAGCTTCACAAATCACCTTGACTGGGTGTACTGTGTGCACGACGGCTACCCCAGGAGACAGAGCAGACCTCACATCAGCAGAGACACAGACACCCTACTGTGTAGAAAATTCTGAGGCCCAGAGGCAGGTTTTGTTGTCACTAGGCTCCACTCTGGTTCAGTTCTGAGCTGCACATGGTGCACACCTGTAATCCCAGCACTTGGGAGGCTGAGACAGGAGGATCGTTGAAAGTTCAAGACCAGCCTGGGCTACAAGGTGAGTCCAGGGCCAGCCTGAACTGCACAGCGAGACCCTGTCTCAAAAAAAAAAAGAAAAAAGAAGAAAAGAAAAAAGGGCTGGGGAGATAGCTCAGTGGCACAAGTACCTGCCTGGAGAGCGCAAGGTCCTGAGTTCAATTCCTGATACCAAAAGAAAGAAAAAGGAGAACTCTGGTTCAATTCCAGTTTTTTGTTTTGTTTTGTTTTAATAAAAATTACACCTCTTTACTTTTGGGGGAAGCTGGTAAATGGTACAAACTCCTTCCCTAGACAAAGGCCAATATTCACAGGTGCAATTTTTCCTGTAGTGCCAGGGGCCTTACAGACCCCGTTAAGCACATCTGTGGACTCGAGGTAAAAAGTCGCTGCTCTGACAAAAAATAGAGGAAAAACTTTGCCTCAAGAATTGCAGAATCTGGGTGGTGGGTATATGCCCCGGCCCAAACACTGCACAGTTCCTCTAACTTTCTGTATGCTTTCCTAATAAAATGATGGGAGGGAAAATAAATAAATAAACCCTATTTCTAAAAAGCGAGCTGGTGTCCGGTGATGAGACGCCTGACCCGAAGACAACAGCACGCAGCGCAAGAGCCGCTGTGGGGCTCCTGCCATGTGGCACGGCGGAGCTCTGCACCGTTGCCCATGTTGTTTGTTTTTTTAATTACTTGTTACTGTCTTGGGCCGTCTGACCAATCTTACATTCTTATGTCTGGTGGACGGAGCAACTTCGTTGAAGATAACAGTGTGTCATGTAGCAACGATTATTAATTCCTATCATTTTGTGTGGACTCATGTATCGTTTTTGTTGTTTTGATGTTGTCTTCATTGTTGTTATTATTTTTTTTAATCTTTAAAGTAAAAAAAAAATAAAAAGCAAATTGCATTCAATCCAACTATTACCCTTGCAGGTACCTTCAAGAATTAAAGACAGCGTTTTACAGTGATACACGTACACTCATGTTTACAGCAGCACAGCTCATGCAGGCTAAATACTGCATGCAGCTTACATCGCCATTAACGGATGAGCGGATAAAGATGCTATGGTATTCACACACAATAGAACACTGCTTTGCCGTAAAGGATAAACATGACTTGTTCATAGGAAAATGGATACACCTTGAGACCATAGCATTAAGTGAAATAAATCAAACATAAGCTTAAATATCACACAGTTTCTTTGGAGGAGAAACCCAAAATAAAAAATATTAAGAAGTAGAGAGACAGATCTTTCTCAAATGGGAAAGGGGTCAAGAGATGGAGGGAGCAGGGGAAGAACGAAGATGTAATACGCACACGGACCCTCTCCCCAGCAGGCGTGTACCCATTAGGGAACTGCACACATAAACTAACAACATTTAAAAAGAAAAAGCATACGATGATGTCAGGTGCTAAGAATGTAACTTTAGGTAAAGGTCTATGCTCCTCTTTTCTCAGTTCATAATAAAACTAACTTCCTCTCTGGACAGTGAGAAGATACGGCTATTTTGCAGTGAGACACTGCTACCTTATGAGCTTTTAGACTATTACTACTGACCATTTCCATTACCCTTAATATTCTGACAGCTGTATAAGGATGACTTTTCTTATTGGGTCCACTAATTCTCCATCCCACAGTCATGTGGACACCTACAGGTAACTACACAATTCCTTTACTTTCTTTGGTGGCCTCATTTTATACCAAAATATTTTGAGGAATCTACAATACAATCTCTGTCACATATTTATATTTATTTCCTTTGGTTTTTTTTGAGCCCATTTCAAACCGGCACTCTGCTGACGAATCTGTCGTGATACCTCTTTGGTGACTCTGATGTTCCATCTACCACCCAGGGCAGTGTATCCTTCCCTAGGGCCACTCGGACACATGGGTGATAGCCAATCTGCACCACAAGGAGAGTGCCCAGGGCGTATTTATTAAGTGAACCAGCCAGGCATGGTGGCGCACGCCTGTAGTCCCAGCTCTCGGGAGGATTGTTGTGAGTTTGAGGCCAGCCTGGGCTACCAAGTGAGCTCAAGTCCAGCCTACACTGGACAGTGAGACCCTGTCTCAAAAAGAAAAAGAAAAAAAAAACCCTAAGTAAAGGAACCCTCTGTCATCAGAGGGGGCAGTGAGAGCAGACAAGCCCAGCTAACAGCTGACCAGCACTGCACGTGGCTCCCCACTAGGTTTTTAATCAGCTGTTAACTAGGACTACCGAAATGCTTTTTTATGAAGTGGAGAGAGAATTTTATAGGCTCTTTTTGAGGGAGGCTAGGAAAAAGCAATTAAGAAATTAAGCCACCAAATAGTCACACACAGTAATCACACCCAGGACAAAGGTGAGGCAAACAATTACCAGACAACTATGAGAGCTTTAAATCATAACCAAGGTGCTCAGCTTCAACTCCTGTTACTCTCCAGCTCACTCCGAGCCATTTCCAGCCCATACAAAGAAAAATGCCTTGGTTGTGGGTCAGTGGGGTAGAATATGGTAACACTCTTCTAAGACCCAAGGGGCTCAGAAGATGGTATGACTAGAAACTCTAACTTGCCCTGGTCCAGAGTAATGGCAGACTCATTAAGCAACAGCTAAGAGAGGACAGCTTGCGACCAATGACAGAGAAGACGCCTGGTCTTCAGCAACACCTGCTCAAGGAGCTGTGGACACTTACGGTTCAAGCCAGTGAAGCTGAACATGCCAATCTGCTCAGTAATGTGAGTCCATGTCCCAGGAGCCTTGAGGGCTTCTAATCGTGCCCTGAGTTCAGATCGCATGGTCAGAATCCGGTCAGCCATTGTCTTCACATTACCTGTCCTGAAACATGGGCAGTCACATAAATACCAGGCCAGACAGGAACGATGGTACCCAAACACATGCAGGCTTAAGAACTGTAAGTTAGCTGGACAGGGTGGTGCACATCTGTAACCCCAGCTTTTAGGAGGGATCTCCACAGGTCTGAGGCTGGTCTGGGATACACAGGGAATTCAAGGCCAGCCTGAACTACAGTTCAGTGAGACTCTGTCTCGAAAACCCAAAACTGAAAACTGAAAAGAACTGTAACCTAAGCTATGACTCAAAGGGGCCAGGAATATAGCTCAGTGGAATCGTGCCTGCCTGGCAAGCCCAAGGTCCCAAGTTTGATTCCTAGTACAAAAAAAAAAAAAAACCACCCATAGGCTGCAAATGGGATCACAACCTGCCTATCCCGTGCATGCCTGGAAGGGGAAACGAGTAGCCCAGACACACTAAGTAGGCAGAAGGCAAGGACTGTATTCACTACTGGAGTCTGGAGCCGGTCTTGGGTGCAGTGGCTGTCACACCATTAGTGTCTGTACTGAGGCTTCACTGAGGTGCTGATATGCATAAGATAATGTATTCTGTCAGTCCAAATTAGAGACTTGTAAAACAGCAACTACACAGAAATGACTCTGTTCTAAAATAAGATAAAATACGGTAGCTCTCCCCTTACCTACACGTCCTGTGATTTCAGTTACCTGTGGTCAACCATAACCTAAAAATAGTGAACAATCCCCGCACTCGGGAGGCTGAGGCAGAAGGATCATTGCAAGTTCGAGACCAGCCTGGACTACAAAGTGAGCTCAAGGCCAGCCTGAACTGCATAGCAAGACCCTGTCTCAAAAAGACATAAATAAATGAATAAAAATATTGAACAGAAAGTCCCAGAAGTAAATAATTCATAAGTTTAAAATAAGTTTTATTGTAGACTATTATAATTATTTTATTAGTTATTATTAATCTCTTACTATGCCTAATTTATAAATTAAACTTTATCATAGGTACATATAGGAAAAACAATATAGGTAGGGTTTGGAGCTATCTATGGCTTCCGGGATCCACTAAAGGTCTTGGAATACGTCCCCATGGATAAGGGGTCTACTGGATGTGGCCATTAAAGATTAGAATGAAGAGTCCAAAAATTGCCATGCTGCCTTGAAGTCGGATATTTCACTCTGGCAGGGACCCCTTCTTGTGTTTTCCAGCTTTAAAGGGGAGAAAAACAGGGAGCGGAGAGTGTGAGAAAACGCCAGTCACTCAGTGGCTCCTCCTGCGTTCCAGGTGAGGCTGGAATGAGCCCTACTTTACAGAAATATACGAGACTCCAAAAGGTTAAAAAAGTGATTACTCCCAGCTCTGGAAGGCTGAAGCAAAAAGGTAACAAGCTGGAGCCCAACCTGGGCAAGTCGGCAATTTAGTCAGACCCTGTCTCAAAAAATCTGTACAAGGTTGGGGACTGTAGCTCACTGCAAAGGCCGTACAACCCCCAGTCTCCCTTCCCCACGCCCCACTCCACTCCACCTTCCAAAAAAAGGGGTAAGGACTCGGGGCGTAGCTCGTGGTATAGCACATGCGATGCACTAGGTTCAGTCCCCAGGAGAAGGGAGGGAGGGAGGGAGGAAGGAAGGGTAACTGTCTTGCCTCAGCCAAAACAAAAGGAGGAGACTTAGTTAGATGTCACAGAGTAATTACAGGTCCACACCCACTGGGTTCTGAGCCTCTTACCATTCCTTAAAGAGCTCAGGGTCGGAGAGGGTAGAGGCCACAATTCGTGCTCCCTGGGCAGGAGGGTTGGACCAGGTGACCCGCACAATCTTCTCCATCTGGGAAAGGACTCGCAGGATGCTGTCAGACTCTTTTCCAACCACGGTCAGATTCCCCACTCGCTCATCTAGAAAGAAAGGGAGGATCGGACTGGGCTGCTGCTGGGGCTGGAGAGAGGCGGGGCCACCACTCCCCCGAGCACTCACTGTAGAGCCCAAAGTTCTTGGAGAAGGACTGGGCACAGAAGAGCTCAAAGCCTTCAGACACAAAATAGCGAATGGCCCAGGCATCTTTCTCCAGGTCTCCAGATGCAAAGCCCTGATAGGCTGAGTCAAAGAAGGGGAAAAGAAACCGGCGCTGCAAGGAAGGAAAGCAAGTCAGAGCAGGAGGTCCTCCCGGGACCAGCCTTAGACACCAGCCTCCCTTCCCCAGCCAGCGCTTGGAAGGAGTTTCTAACACTGAACCTTCTTCCTCTCATCCATGTGCACCCAATGAGTTCTGTTCCACTCAATACCTGCCATAAGTTTCAGTAAGTCTCACTTTTTTGTTTGTTTGTTTGTTGTTGTTTTAGATGGGGTCTCATTTGTAGTCAGGCTGACCTCGAACTCACACAATCCTCCTGCCTCAGCTCCTGAGTATTGCAGCACTGGTGCACACTACCACGCCCAGGTACTCCTCACTTTGTAACAGTATGTTGTCCTAGATGTCAACCTGTAGCTCTGCCAACAGGGCTTATTCTGAGCCACAGCGAGGCTGCCTCGTGTGAGCGGGGCTGCTCCAAGAACTGCTGGTGTGACAAGTGAGGATTGCGCTCCCAGGGCCACCCAGCGGATACTCAGGACAAGGCAGGTACAGTCATCTTTCGTCGCTGTCCTTCCCTCAGAGAGCTGCTTACATGAGTCTGCTCCCACTTTCAGGAGATCTCTGAACAGATACCACTTCCCTCTCCTGAAATGTCCGGCCGGAAACCCGAGTGTACCCTGACTCTCACCTCTACCGCCTGTCCCCACATCCAGTCACACGCCCCTAGGCTGACCGGTCCTGTGCCTGGAGAGCTCCAGGATCCTCTGCCACTTCCCATCCCTCACTGGCACCTTCCTCATCCAGGTCCCCATCAGCTCTCACACGACTGCAACAACAGCCTCCAGCTACCGTCCCAGCAAGTCTAATCCTGCCTCTTTGATTCATTCCCCACGGTATAGTCGGGGGGGACCTTAAGGCAAAGCACATACACTCATATCACTACCCGGCACTGAGCTTTCAGGGGCTCCCACTGCTCTGAGAGTGAAATCCAAAGCCCGGACACAGGGCAGGACCCTATTTACTCTCCAGCCACGTGTCAAAGAATATAATACAGCATAGAAAGTAATGCTGCAAAGCATTAAATGTTTATTCTGTATATAAAGAAACTCAAGTGAAAAAGTGCTACGAAACAGAAAGACAAAATAGTCTGATATAGTCTTTCACAATATATGAAAATAGTCTTTCTATAGTTTCAAAAATAGTCTTTCATATGTATATATGAAATCCACGCAGGCACACATACACATAAGGCCGATATTCTTGCTACCAAAACTTTAACAAGTGTCTTTCAGCTGGTGTGGTGGCACACGCCTGTAATCCCAGGACTCCTAGGAAGCTGAAGTAGGAAGATCCCAAATTCAAGTCCAGCCTAGGCAACTTACCAACACCCTGTTGCAAAACAATAATTTTAAGAACTTGCTCAATGTACAAGTGCTAGGTTCAACCCCTAGTACTGCGAAAGCAAAACCAAAACCTTGCCTTTCTTTGGGTAACAAGATTTACAGTTGACACTTGTTTTCTTTGTACTTTTCTCCATTTTTCAAGTTCTTCATTGAACAGGTTCTGTTTCTGAAAACGCCAAGCGATGCATGCTATTTTTTAGAGATGGTGTGGAAGGGCAATTACCTTCATGACGGAAGCAATCTGCTTCCACTGCTCCGGAGTCGGGTCGGTCCCAGTGGGATTGTGTGCGCACGCGTGCAGGACAATGATGGAGAACTCAGGAGCGTTCTGAGGAGAAGAGGCTATGTCAGTTCGGCCAGCAGCAACCAGAGGCACAGCAGCAGCATGCAGGTCCGAGCGGAGGACAAAGGGCAGCCATATTCCTGCCACCCTCTCTCTCACAGGCTATCTCACAATCTACTATCAGTTCGGGTGCAGTATCGCAGACTTTCGCGTATCTGACCCAAAGACTGTCCTTGCTGGCCTACCTCTAGATCAGTCAGGAAACCCTGGAGGTCAAGTCCTCTCTTCTCTGCATCCCAGTAGTGATAGGACCGAATGTCTTTAAAACCGGCAGTGGCAAATACACCATTATGGTTCTCTGCAAGCGAAGGAGTACAATGTTAAGTGTGTTTGTGAACACCAGATGGCATAATTACGAAGGCTACGAGTCAGCTTTCACGGCCCTCCCAGGCTCAATGTCCACTGGGCGTCATCAAGGCTAGAGGTTAAAATAGCGACACATGATTGCAACCGAGAACAAGTTCAACCAGTCACATTAATGCCAGGCTTATATCCTGTGACAGAGGTACTGCCTGCATCTACATTTCATGCCTCCTCCGGGGATTTTCAACACAGACTGAAAAAATAAGTGCGCTCAGACTACTCTCAAAGCTCAGCTGTTCCAGGGCTGGCTTACATTTTACGTGTGACCACTGAGCATCAGGGGGAAATTCTCTGGCTCCTCCCAGCACAGCCGAAGACTCACCCCAGGTCGGGGAGGACACATAGACGGGTGTGTCCTTGTTGTTCGTCCCATTGTACCACCGGGCTAAGAACTCAGCCCCAATTCGCAGTGCGCCTGTTCCTCCCAGAGACTGCACACCTCCTACCTGGAGAGAATGAGGGGGACAGCTGAACAAGACCGAGTTGGGTAACATTAGCAACATAAGGTAATACTGAGCACTTGCTTTGTGCCTGCTCTGTGCTAAGCCCTTTCGTTGTATTAAGAGCATCAAAACCTCACAACACAGGGGTGGTAGAGAACACCTGCCATACATGATAGGGGGGGCCCTGGGTTCAAATTGCAGCATCGTTAAAAAAAAAAGCAAACAATAAAAAGAAGAGCCTCTTTAAAACTTCATTTGAGTTGGGCTTGTTGGCAGCCCATTTGGACCCTTCCTCTCTCTCAGGAATTATCCCACTCCCCATTCCTTTCCCAATACTACTTAAAAAAATAAAAAGAAAGAAAACAGAAATGCAGTCTTAGCCAGTTGCAGTGCTGCACGCCTATAACTCCAGCACTGAGAAGGCTGAGGCAGAAGGATTACCGCTGAGTTCTGGGTCAGTCTGGGCTACGAAAGCGAGTTCAAGGCCGGCCTGAACTATGTGGCTAAAGCCTGTCTCAAAAAACAAAAAAGGAACAGTCTTAGAGGAAGCATCTCTCCAACATAATATCTGTTTTCTTTTGTCAATAGAATTCCAAATAATTTATCTCCAGTGTCCAAGAAAATAAACGCCCAGCTGCCAAAGTTCCTCACTTTCAAATTTCACTAGGACTCTCTTTCACCCCCTCCCCAGGAAAACACTGGTTTTCTGAGCAACTTCCCCATATGACCCCCAATTTACATACTTTTAACACTTCTTCCTGTGTACCTTCAGTCCTTGAGACAAGACAGTGTTCACGCCAATCAACCAAAGCCCTAATTGATTACTTGCCTAATCAATGACCTGTGTTCCAAGGTTTTCAACAGAGCCTACCACCAGCACCCTGATATATCAGCAGTGTGTACCTGTGTAGCCTTCACTCTGCCCTGTAGCTCTGCTTATCAGAGCATCTGGGTACAGTGCAAATGGGAAACGGCCACTAGAAGCAGCATGTGACGAATACCCCAAATACTCCTTCCGTGCACAAGCTACAGGCTGCATTACAACGTGGCCCTGGGAGTTAGCAAGGGCAGCTGGTTAGAATTCCCCAACATCTAAATGGACTATCGGAAGAACCTGAGTTCTTTCCTTTCCCACCCATGTATCCTCATTTATCTTCTTCAAATAACACTTATTGGGTAACTGCTGTTCAAACCTTCAGTTGGCTTCCCCTGCTCCGCTTGCCAAAATCAGCCAGTCTCCTCTGTCCAGCAGGTTCCCAGCTCTAACAAGGCGGATCTCCTCACAGCCCAGACGTGCCTAGGGCCGACCTCTGTCCCCAGACTCGCCCCACTAGACAACAGTACCTTTCCACTTACTCTTCTCTACTCCAGAGATCTCAAACTTGGCTGAACTTAGGATCCTGCGAACTTTTTAAAACACAAGTCCATGGTGGAAAAGCAGGAGGAAAAGAAGGGGAAGGGAGGGGGAAGCTAGCACCCTCCAAGATTCTGACTTGACTGGACGGGCCCAGGGTTCATGGGGACCAATTTACAGGAAACGCCCCCACACACGAATAATACTCATGTACAGGCAGAATCAAAAGTCAGCATCCTGGCCGCATTCACCCATTCTCCAAGGCTCAATTCAAGTCCTAGGTGTGGCCCTCACGAGCCCCTCTCCTCCAAATTCCTACCACACACAGAATCTACCCCACAACCACGCCCTGCACACACAGCCCACGTGGCTGTCTGCTTCCAAACACACTATTCTCCCACGTCTCCAGCTATAACACAAAAAATATAATTGAGAGACGGTGAGATCAAGGCCAGAAGTATCCAGTAATATTAGACTAGCAGACTTCAAGGAGCATTTAGACTAGTGGATTCTGAATTTTCTGGGGGGGCGGGGAGCTGTTACACACACTTTTGAAAATCTGACAAAAACTATGAACCTTCTTCCCAGAAAAACGTTTATCAAAAAAAAAAATTGTGCATACAATTTCAGGAAAGATCCCTATGCAAGTGTTCCTGATGGTGCCATGAAACATAGTTTTTTTCTAATATATGCAGATTTAGGGAGGAGGGGAGTAAATGATTTGCCTATGCTCAAAAGAAGTGGCAGAGATGGGTTAGATACCAGTCTCTTATGAATCCATTAAATACCCTTTGTGTGGCATCTCCACTGACTGTTTCAAACCCAGGAACTGAAATCTGGGAGCTATTAGACCAAACGGACAAGTGAAGATGCTGTGCTTTGCATATGGCCATGTCCTTTGCACTACCCAGCCCAGCCTCACACTTGGTAAGCCTTACCACTCACAGGTCACGAGACCTAACACCTAACATGTTTTACAAAACTAAATTTTCAACTTCTTCATGCTTTTGTAATTTCTTTTTTTCTTTTTCTTTATTTTCTTTTCACGGTTTACAAAGAGAAAACATAGCCTTCATCCAAAACTCACCCGCTCCTCCTTGAGAGCTGGGCTGTCATCCCCAAGGGCAAGGCGAGAAGCATAGGTCCGGAACTCTGCCAGGCCCAGGATGGGCAGATACTCGTGGTTGAGACTAGTGTCGTTAGCAATCTTCTGCTCCACCTTCCTCACAACTGGCAAGACCCAGGGCTGGCAATCATCTGTACGGTACGCTGGACATGGGAAAGAGAGAAAGAGAAGGCTCAGGCTTCATCCAAGCAGGAGCTTAGAAATGGGAAGGAAGTGTTCCACCAACTCCCGATCAAAACAGAACAGTGACAGGAGCTGAAGTCAAGCGCACTCACCTGTTAAGCACCTACTCTGGACCAAGCCGTGGCTCAAAGCTGAGCAAACAAAAGGAAGAAACGGTTTCTATCTTTATAGAACTTAAGCTCTTAAATACATGCCTTCCAAAAAGTACACATAAAACTGACATTACAGAGCTGACCAACAGAGTGGAAGGGAGTGCACCCTGTGAACTGAAGGATCTTCAAATGCTGCTATTGCACTGAGGTCTCCACCGCCACTGGCCCATCAGTCCTCTTCCTTCTGTGTGTCCACAGAGTTGCAGAAAGGTCTAGGTGCTACTTCACCCCCTCCTCCTGCTCACAGGACAAACGCTAAGTGAGTGCCCCGTAACTGAAGAGTCCAGCAGCCCGTTGCGCAGTCACCCAAGGAGCCACTTCAACACACCTCTGTTCTCTTCTCTCGGTATTTTGACATCAGCTAGTGTTTACTGCTTTGTTCATCCACTTCATCTGCCTCACTTCTGCTTGATCTAAAGTATCTATTTCACAATATTTAATCTCGCTTTGTAGTATTTTTAAGCCTAGTTGAACTGTTCCACTACTGATATTTCCCCTACGCTACTCTACACATGTTGGTGTTCTAGCTTTGGAAGGCAGCTGCTCTTGCCTGCCCCCAGGCCAACCATTTTTCCAAATGGTATGGCCAACAGGAGTCATCTGCCTCTTTGCCTGAATGTGCAGACTATTTGAAAGGAGAAACAAAATTTTAATGTTTCTTGTTGATTTCTGCCAACATTAATCCATGACTTTTTAAAACAATGTCACATTTTGGGGTGGTAGTTACTATTTACTGAACATCACATGTTAACTGTAGAAAATTTGGAAAAGCCCAGGAAGCAAATAATAAACCCTATAATTAACGTGCAATCTAAGCGTTGACACAGGGGCTTGGAAACCTTCTAAGCTTTATTTTCTGCGGGTAGACGCTTTTATACAATATGGCTCATACTGTACGCAGGAATTGCAACATGCTTTTTTCCATTTCTGTATTATAAGTATCTCTCATCGTCACTAACTACTCTGACAGGTGATGTGTTTGCGTCTCCCTATTCCTATATCCCGCACTCCTCCCCCAGAAAAAAAGACAGTGTAAATGGAATCTCTGGGTGGCTTTAATTTGCACTTCTCTAATTATAAGTACAAGTGAACATTTTTTACATCTGTGAGTCACTTATAGATCATTTGAGTAGCAAGATAATATTTCCACTCATAACTTATGACCTGTGCTGCTTTTAGTCATTCGCCATTATGAACACTGGGGTGGACGCTCTTATAGCTCTGTGCACATTCATGAGAGTTTTCATAGAAAGTTTTTCTAAGTGTAAAATGTCTAGGTCAAAAGAGACACAAGAAATGAAACTTTATAAGGTCATTTTGAATTTTGTGTCTATCTTCTACCAGCGAACTCTGCCCTCCAGGAATGTGACATCTGCATCTGAGAAGCCTGTCACGCTAGCAGTAAGGACTCGGGTAGAGCTCCAGGCTGACACAGCCGCTGCCAACTGACAGTTTCTGGGCCATGACTCTAACTCACAGTGCCGTTATACCACCCTGCTTTGCCCCCAGCCACCCAACTGACTCCCTTGAGACAAGTTCAAAAAGCCTATTTCACCAGATTGAATTTGATCTATTTTTTAAAAATATACACCCAAATAACTACTTCTAAGTAAGAGCTTTCTTGAAGCAGATACGCTATCTGAAAACAATGCTACCACTGTTCAAGTGTTCTTGAAATTGCTCTGAGAAGGTGTTTTCTTAGAGGCCACCTCTCGTTACGAATATCAACATAGTGCCAATTCTTAGCCAGGCGTCATGGCGCACACCTGTAATCCCAGCACTCAGGAGGCTGAGGCAGGAGGATCACTGCAAGTTAGAGACCAGCCTAGACTACAAAGTGAGCTCAAGGGCAGCCCAGCCTGAACTGCATAGCGACACTCTCTCTCAAAAAGACGAAAAAAAAAAAAAAAAGAAATAGTGCCAATTTTTCACCCTTAGTATGATCATCAACAGAGGAATGGGTAAAGAGAATGTGGAATTTCTATGCAGTGGAGTGCTCGTCTGCCACAACACATAAACTTGAGTCATTAGTGGAAACACGGGTACAATGGAGACCATAATGTTAAATGAAATTAATCAGATCCACAAGCTTAAATATCACACAGTTTCTCTTACATGGGAGACCTAAAGGATAAATCCAAGCGCACAGTAAAAGACAGATGACAGAAAACAGGAGACAGAGATCTGTAGATGGAAGGGGACCAAGGGGCGGGGCGGCAGGGAGGAAGGACGCACGTACGCACCGACCTCCCGCGGGAACGCAACCACATTGTGCTGCAGATGCAGACTACCAGAAGGTAAAAACTGAGGGGAAATGGTACAAAAAAAAAAAAAAAAAAGAAGGGAATTTAATTTTTAGGAAATGGTACCTGTATCACCTCCATCAGAGCGGGTGGGTAAACGAACTGGATGCTATTCATGGAGAACAATGATACACAGCGGGTCTCTTGTGTGAGTTCTACCCTCCAAAAGGTTTCCGGAAATCTTCAGCAATAGCTACAAGTCTGAAATATCTAAAAAAGGATACTATGTAGATGTACAAAAACCAGGTCTAGTCGGGGATGGTGGTATATGCCTGTAATACTAGCACTCAGGAGGCTGAGGCAGGAGGATATCTGAGAGTTCAACACCTGCCTGGGCTACACAGCGAATTCAAGACCAGACTGAACTACATAGTGAGATCCTGTCTCAAAAGCCAAAAAAAAAAAAACCCCAGTTCTATTATGCTTCACTCAGGTCTGTATTTAGGTATTATATATAGTACATCACATGATACAATGAAGTATGTTATATTTTTACAGTTTTTTATATTTACAATGTCACTGACAAATAAGAGAAATGAAAACGAAGAAATGGCCACATTCCTGCTCCTCTGATCACTACCACTGTACACTCTCTGAAACTCTAAAAGGCCCTGTGCTACTGCTTGACAGTGGGAATAAGAGAGGCATCACGTCGTCGTGTGACACAAGACGAACTGGCCAATGCAAATCTCCCCTTCCCTCTTCACTGCCCAGCTCCTCCCACACTCGGGTCTATTATAATCCCAGTGCCTCACCCACCCGCCCTGAGGAGGGGGAGCCAGGCTGCTCTTGCATGAAAGGAGCAGCGAGTTGAAGCACGCCAGCTCCCGTTCCTCCTCTCGCAGACAGCTTCTCCTGTCTGCTGTCCTTTCCTTCGCTCATTCATTCAACGAAGGCTCCTAAATCTGCCATAAGCCAGGCAATGGCTAGAAGAAGCTACCGGAGAAAACAGCCTTTATTTCTGCCTTGAGGGATCAGGGAAGATTTTACACAGAATGAAGTATGAAAAAACAGACTTAGGAGGTGGAAAAGACAGAACCCAATAACCAAATAAACAGATGCAGGACTGGGGAAAGAGCTGCTAAGATCCCAGCATCTCCCGACTGGATAACGAGGGCCCAGTGGAGGCAGACTCAGTCAAGATACAGAGCGCCAGGGGAATGAGAAGGGAAGACCAAAGGCACTCAGGAAAGAGTCCAGGATGAAAGGCGTTCACAGCCACAGACACTCACGGTCACACACGCCGTGGTCATGACAAGGATCCACCAAATACTTTATTTCTTTTTTTTTTTCTTTTTTTTTTTTGTGGTACTGGGGATTGAACTCAGGACCTTGTGCTTGCCAGGCAAGCACTTATTCCACTGAGCTATATCCCCAGCCCACCAAATACTTTATAATATAAGGCAGTGTGCCAAATACTTTACCTTTTTTACTCTCATTTAATTCTTTTAATCACCCACAAAATAGATGTAATGCTTGTCTTATGGATCTGCCACTGAAGCCAGAGAAGGTAAACAATCTGTCCAAGGTCCCAAAGACAATAGGAGTTTCAATGCTACTAAATTCAAGAAGCCACGCAAGGTTTGTTTTTTTCAGAGGAAGAGATGTCTAGAGAAAGCTGAGGCAAGCAACCCCAAGGGCCAAGACCAGAGGCCTGAGCAAGGTGCTTCCCAGCTCCGCACACATCACCCTCCTTCCTGAGCGTAAGTCCTTTTAGAGGAGTCACACAGGTTACAGATGTGCCTGGCGGTCTTGATTTACAGAAGGAAAAAAAGGAAAGACAGAGAGAATCACACGACCCACCTACCCTTCTCACTTTCCTCCTCAGAGCTCCACCCTCCCACCCAGGCCCACCCAAGCAAGCAGGCAGGGGTGCCTCTAAGATCCCTCTTCGATTAGGACACTGGGGACACAGCAGGAGGAGGAGGGCCTCAGGAACACCGGATACAGCATACTTTTCCAGTGATCGTATTTGAAGATGCTAAGAAACCATACTGAAAATAATATTAAAGCAAGCAGTTTTATCTGGGGTTAAAAAAAAAATTTACATGAAAAACTGGGCTTGCATCTGTGAAGACAGTTTTTGCTGTAGGCTGCATTAGATTGGACTCCTGTCTCCCTGCCCTTAAAGCCACATCAGGCTGAAGCTTTGAGAAGTATTTCAATGATCAACTCAGAAAGCTTTGTGCTGGGTCTGGGATATAGCTCAGCAGCACAAGTGCCTCCCCAGTGAGTGCAAGGTCCTAAGTCCAATTCCTGGTACAAAACAAAGCAACAAGCTCTGTGCTTAACAGTGGAAAAGTATGATGCTCTGCTCTGACTACAAGGAAACTATTCAAATCTCCACAGCAAAAACGTATTTCCAAGTAGGAACTGGCTAATGAGATTACAGTCACGGTTTATTCCACAAATGCCCTGACCTCCATTCAGTTTTATTTTAACCTGGGGGGAGGGGGAGGAGTCCCAAAGCTAGTAATTAATTTCCTTCACAAAGGGCATAATTTGGAATATGTACAAGTAAAGCTGAGACATACAAAAGTTGGAAAAAGAATTTTTATTCTACATTAATTAGATCCATATCTGAGCAGCTGCCATGCACAAAGAGATGAGTTATAAGTGATGATCAAAAACATTTACGTACAAAATACCTTTTATTTATGTTTGACACATAATTATTCATTTCACCTCAATCAATTGACGGGACCAGTAAAATCATCCTGCATTTCAATCATGGAATGTGCTAGTGAACCTTGGAGTAGCATCTTGGTAGAGCTCAATCTTAGAGTACAGTTTTAGAAGTCACTCGGTGCTGGCTTCTCACTTTACAGACTGAATCCCGGGGTTACTAACTCCCCCAAGGTCATGTCAGTGACCGTAGAGCTGGGCCTGCACCTAGGTCTTCTAGCTCTGACCACAACAGATCACAGGCTTACCCCAGACCATACACCCTAAATGCAGGAGTGGGCAGAGAGACGCTGGGGCCTGGACCCAGCTGTCCCACCTAAAGGTCATATGATCTGAGGCAAACTGCACTGTCTCTTTAGGCTTCTGTTTCCTTCTTCTAAACAGTAATATTAAAAAAGAACCTGACAAAATTGCTGTGATCGTTAACTGTGATTCCTTGCATACCTTATTTGCTCAGAGTCCCTAGGTTCCTGGAAAACACAACACAGGCCCCATCACAGTAGAGGTGACCGCCTGAGCTAGACTATGATTCTTAGTGAATCACTTTTGGCCTGGACTGCCACACAGCTTTCTCTCTGCATAAGCGTTTTCTATCAGAACCAATGCTACAAATTATTTCATTTTCAAATTCTTAGGTTAGACTTTTTATTGAACATCTTTCATGAGAATGACTCAAAGAAAAGGCAAAGTAACACAGAACCTTGTAAGATGGTTCAAAAGTGACCAAGCCAACGAAATCAGTGCTTTTAAAGCGATATATTTAGATTGGTATCTGGCCATAAGAAATGCTTGGAGGTTCTGCATTTGATTTAAGTTAGGAGTTTAAATGGTACACTTTCTGATTTAATTCAAGATAATCTCTTAGTATTTCTCTCACCCTGCTGCCTCCTAAAAAACATCACATTTTCTCCATGGGCAAGACAATGTAGTACTGGGCCAGGCATACTGCTCAGTGGCACAGCGCCTGCCTGGCAAGTGCAAGTCCTGAGTTTGATTCCCAGTACCAAAAAAAAAGAAATACAAGGTCCTATATTTCTTAGGCCAGGCATGGTGGTGCACACCTGTAATCCCAGCATTTAGGAGCCTCAAGCAGGAGCATAGTTATGAGTTCCAGACCCGCCTGGGCTACAAAGTGAGCTCAAGGCCAGCCTAAACTACATGGTAAGACCCTGTCTCAAAAAGACAAAAGAAAAGAAAAGAAAGAAAGAAAGAGAAAGAATGTAGTACTGACTTACTTTTTTTTTTAATGCTTTACTATGAAAATTTTCAAACATACAAAAGCTGAGAGAAGGTGGTACACCCCTGTAACTCCAACACTCTTGGAAGCCAAGGTAGGAGGACCACAAACAGAAGCCCAGCCTGGGCACCTTGGTAACTTAGCAACTTAGCCAGACTTTGTTTTAAAATTTTAAAAGGGTTAAGGGGGCACACTGGGAATTTAGCTCTATGTGAAGGTCCTGGGTTCAAGCACAGTATGGAAAATAAAAAGGAAAATCCCGCTTATGTCCATTTATGTCCATTGCCCAGCCTGGACTAATCATCCTTTGTAATGACTTTTTTTCTCCCACCACACTTCTTAGTGAAAGGTTTTTTTTTTCTTTTTCAGCAAGTGCTACACTTGGACATAAACATTCTCCATGGGAGGCCTGAAACGGAATCACCTTCACTGTCACCTTAAGCTACAAAATCATTTCATTTCTTCCTTCCGAAATTTTCAGTCCATTTATTATCACCCTAACTCATGTTCACCTGCTTGGCTGGCCTTTGCAAGCAACCAAGGAAAAGTGTCAGCCAGGCATAATGATGTGTACCTACAATTCTAGCACTCTAGAAGGCTGAGGCAGAAGGATCACAAGTTGAAGCCCAGCCTAGGCAACTTAGGAACTTGGAGGTATCTTGTCTTAAAATAAAAAAGGGCTGGGAACAGAGCTCAGGGCAAAGGCCCACACGCAAGCCCCAGGACTACCTAAGAGATGAGAGGAAAAGCTCTGCAGGACAGTAAATTCACCAGAGAAGGTAAATTCACCAGGGTCGTGCTGCTGACTTTCTCCCTGGTACATGGTTACCGTACACGAAGTTTACATGCATCCTATGGAGCAGGACCGTGTACAAATGACATCTTGATTCTTATTCCCCTCCTCCCCCGCCTGCCTCCACCTTTACATCCCCTCTTGCATTATTATTACTTTTTAGTTCCGGTTTCAGACAACCTATGTTTACATTCACTGTGACTACTTGATAGGAACACCTGACACTTCTTAAATCTTCTCACTTGCCCTTTCCTTCCCACCCTCCGCTCGCCTCTGGTCGCCAGGATAAGTCCTCCCTGCCTTTATTTGCATTTTACCTTATTCACATTAGAGACACTACACGGTATTCAAGCGTGTGTCTCTGATTTATTTAACTGAGTATTGTCATTTTTCTGGTCTACTCATTTTCCTATAAATGTCGGCTGATTTTTAAACCCTTGAGGGGTTTAAGCACAAAAACCAAGCCTCATTCTTCCCCACAGAATTTAATAAGGTGCCCGACGAACGCAGATCACGGAGCTGTAGCGCCAACAGCCCTCCTTACCCACGTCCCCGCTACCAGAACCCCAAGCCTATCGAGCTCACTGTCTCCCTCGCGGTTCCTACCCTCCCTGCCGCCCGGCTGCTTAGGAGGGGATGTCCCAAGAAGAACACAGGAGAGGGATTCACAGGGACTGAGTTTGCGCCCTGGCTGCTAAACTTATTATATGTGACCTTGGTCACATCTCCTCTTCCCAGGGACTCCACATCCCGGTCTGTGAAATGGGCAGGTTACGCGGATCCTGCCTTCTCTCCCAGGTCCTTCTCTGTAGGCCACGCCGAGCCGGCCGCGTCCCTCCCCGGCGCCGCGGGTCAGGTCGGGCCGCTCGCTCGGGGCGCACACTCCGGGGCCCGCATACTCACCCCCAACTCCCAGGTTGACCTTGCGGGGGTCGGGATCGTCCCGGAAGTCAGCAGTGAGCTTAAAGACCAGGACCGGCTGGGCTTGTGGAACCTCCGCAAAAACTGACGGCGGAGCCATAACCACAGAGCAGGAATCCGCTGAGATCACACACGACCCGGTCAGAAGCAGCTGGGTGAAATCTGTGCGCAGCGACCGGAGGAGACTCTCACCTTCACCTAGCGGGCGGAATCGCCCGCAGCCTCCAATGGTCGGGCCGCGTCCGGACCTTGGCAACGCGCTTAACCAATCAAAAGCTTCTGACCCAGAAGGGCCTGTAAAGAGGGGTGAATTATTAGCCAATCCAAGAAGAGAGTCTTATCCGAGCCGGTAATGATGTAACCAATGAAATTTACGCTGGCAGAGGAGTGGGCGGAGGCTAGAGTTGATTGGCAGAATGTGCCCCAATCGCGGAGGCTGTTATTCCTTGGGGGGTCGCTTGGTGACCGCGGACATTCCAGCGGACTAATCAGAAAGGTCTGTACCTATTGAGTAGGCGTTCTCGCTCCCAGCCGCCGCGTCAGAGCGCACGTTCCCGACACGGCCCTGTCTGGCTGGCAGCCGGCTCGATCCCTGGCACGTGTGCCCAGGACGTGCTGCTCAAGGCCGCGCGAACGACCTTGAGCGTCACCGCCGCTGCTTTCCCAGAAGAAAATGTGGATGCGCCGCCGACCTCAGTCACTGCTGGGGACACGCTACCAAAAGTGCGGGATGACTGCAAAGTCCCGCGGGACTGTGTATTCTGGCTTTCGGGTTCTGCTCCCCAGATCCTTATAGACAAGCGTGATCCTCGGGGACCGTCAGGACCTGGCCCAAGCTGCGCCCTCTGGCTGCCCCCCCCCCCGCGCGCGCAGAAAGCAGATCGAGCTGTCATCAGCTGGCTCGGCCCGAAGGTTTCTTCTTCTTTCTTCTTCTTGCCTCCTGTTGACCTTGAAGACCCAGAGCAAATGCCAGTCCTTCATAAAGCCGTCCCCGAATGCTCAGTCTAATCAAAGTCTCTATTCTGTGCTTCTGCACCTTGTGGGACATATTACAATTGTAGAAAATGCTCTTGTGGAACCTTCCTCTGAAACCAGACTTGCCTAGGTTTAGATTCTGGTGGTCGCTGGGTCTGGTGGCACATGCCTGTAATCCCAGCACTTAGAAAGCTGAGGCAGGAGGATTGTTGTGAGTTTGAGACTAGCCTGGGCTACAAAGTGAGCTCAAGGCCAGCCTGAACTGCATAGCGAGACCCTGTCTTAAAAAAAAAAAAAAAAAAAGATTCTGGTTGTCATTTACTCGTTTAGGCAAGTTATTTAACCTCTTTGTTACTGCTCTGTAAAATGCAAATAATAGTATTTTCCTCTGGGTCGTTGGGGACATTACGAGAGTTTATACACATGAAATGTGTATAACAAGCACTTCCTGAATGTTAGCTGTGATCATGACACATCTGCCTCGCCTTTTTGGGGCTTGGGAATTTGACCCCGTGTGTGCCTCCCTCGGCTGCTTGCACTTACTAACAGCAAACACTGGAGTCACTGCTCTTGGTGCTTCAGAAGCAAATAGTACCATGACCTGTTCATCAGATAGTACAACAAATCTTAAAAAGAATTCTTTCAAAGTGATAAACACAAGCCAAAGAACTTGTCCAACACCTGTCAACCGTTTTTGTTGTCGTTTTGTCTTTTTGAGACAGGGTCTCGCTACGCAGTTCAGGCTGGCCTTGAGCTCACTTTGTAGCCCAGGCTGGTCTTGAATTCGCAACAATCCTCCTGCCTCAGCCTCCCAAGTCCTGGAATTACAGGTGTGCACCACCACACCCGGCCCTGTCAACATTTTATATCATCTCCATTTTTTCAGGAACTTTACCTTTTCAAAGATAACTGCTCACAGTGTTTCATTAACACTTTCCTCCAAGGACTGTAGGTTAACACTGAAGGTCAAACGACAATGAACTTTCAGGGTTTCCAAAAGCAGAGGCAGAGGGCAAGGTGTTCCAGAGCCTCGCGTTCCCAGAATTTGATTTAGAAATATGCTTTTGCACAGGGTTGGCCAATAAAATCATGGTCACGCCCTGCGTCATTTCCAGGGAAAAAACAGCTCTAGGTTTCCTAAACACTATCAACTTGGCAAAGGCCAAATAAATATTTATTGACAACCTAAGCAGCTCCATGATCAAACCAGCACTGATAGGGACGAAGAAAATGTCATCTGCAGTTTTTCGTGTCCCCCATGACACCTGCTCTGCATTCTAAGAAGGGCAGTTACTGGGTGTGGCTAAGAGAGAAGCTTACATGCTGCGAGGTTTGCATCTCCACTTTTCTCCTTGGGAATGTGAGGTTCTTGGAGATCAGCTTTGCTCGATACCACTCTGTTTTCACCCCAGTAGGCCACATCTTAAGTAAAATACCAGTCTTGAAATAAACGAAATGCCTTCCAGGTCATTGCTAATATTAACGCTTTGGCTCGAATCCACTCAGCACTGCCTCCTTGCCGAAGGGATCTGTCACACAAAGGACGAGCCCAGCACTGAGCCGCAAGTAGGCAACCAGGTAAGGTGAGTGGCGGGGAAGGACTGAAAAAGTCACAAGAAAAAGGGGATGGATTTGCATTGCCTTCTAACTTCCTTAGGACTATCTGTTAAAGCCTCCCTCTTACATCTCATCTCTTTTTTTTTCTTTTTGAGACAGGGTCTCGCTATGCAGTACAGGCTGGCCTTGAGCTCACTTTGTAGCCCAGGCTGGTCTCCAACTGAAGATTCTCCTGCCTCGGCTTCCCAAGTGCTAGGATTACAGGTGTGCGCCACCACATCCAGCCTTCATCTCCTTTTTCTGTTTCTTTTCTCTTATTTTTAGATGCAGGTCTTACAATATTGCCCAGGCTGGTCTCAAATTCCTGGGCTCAAGTGATCCTCCTGCCTCAACCTCTCTAGTAGCTAAGATTACTGGCATACTGAGACTGGTGTGGTAGCACATGCCTGTAATCCCAGTACTCGGGGAAACTGAGGCAGGAGAATTGCTGTGAGTTGGAGGCCAGCCCAGGCCACATAATGAGTTCAAGACCAGCCTGGACTACCTAGTGTCCCGTCTCAAAACAAAACAAAAGAAGGTTAGTGGCATGTACCACCACACCCAGCTTGCAATCTCTCTTTGGACTTTTTCTCCTTCCCATTTTTTTTATAACAACTAGAAAACAGGAACTGGGAACCCACAAAGCAACAGCTGTACATCTGCAATGAATTCCCTTATCATCTGCTCTCCTGGAAATTCTAAGCTGTCAGGGCGGCGCAGTACTGCCCAGGGAAGACAGCTGTGGCCATTGCCTGGACTTTTAAGTAAATTCACACCTTATTTTATTCAGGTGTGTGTGTGTGTGTGTGTGTGTGTGTGTGTGTGTGTGTGTGTGTTCCAGACAAGGTCTCACTGTGCAGTTCAGGCTGGCCTTAAACTCACTTTGTAGCCCAGGCTGGCCTCGAACTCAGAATAATCCTCCTGCCTCAGCTCCCAAGTGCTGAGATTACAGGCCTGCACCATCGCACCCAGCCGATTTTACTGTTTTGAGCTTGAACACACAAGAGGTTTACATTTTGGAGCAAGTCGGGAGAGCAGAGCTTATCGCCCTTTGCACTCAAGCACAGAGTGTGCTGGGATGGTAGTATTTGGGTGTTGGCTGTCACTAAGGCCAGGGTATTACTTGGATGCTAAGTTGTGTACTGAGCAAGTGTTTCTTTGAAAATCAAAGTTGTAGGCTGGGATGTAGCTCAGCACTTAAATGCTTGCCTGACATGCATGAGCCCCTAGGTTCAATCCCTGGCAGTGCAAAGGATAAAACAAACAAACAAAAAAACCCAAAGCTGTAAGGGGATCTGTTGAGAGCTACAGTGTGGCCTCTTCGAAGAGGGGACGATCAGTACAGATAAGCACAGGGAAGGAACAGGACCGCGTACCAACCCCTCCTCCCGCGTTCACCGGCTTGCGTCCTGGGTGTGCCTGGGCAGGCTCGCTCTCCTTGCTTCTCCATAGAAGCTCCCCCGCTTATGTACGACTCCGTCCGCAGCCCACACACGGACACACACGGAGACGGTCACAGAGCTGAAAACTACTGATGGTTTCATTTCCTTGTTGATTATAAGTAAGTTCTGTGGCACCATTTAGAAGTTGTGCTATTGCAGCCTTTGTACTTAAGAAGTTGTGTGGTATAATGATTAAAACGTTGGCCTCTGGAACTGTATTTCCTCTGAATGAAGAGAAAAAACAAAAGAAAGAAAAATCCAGAGCCCTCCAAGAAGTTTTTGTAGAGATAAATTCTCAAAGCAATTTAAAGGCAGCAAGATAATATAATCAAGTAAAATGTGTTTAAATACCTTAATAGCAGCCTTTGTACAGTGTGCAGTAGTATTTCTATATTGTCATTTTCTGAAGAATAGGAAGTGTTTTGGAAACATTATTCTCTCAGCCCAGGGGCAACTGTCAGCTCCACTCAAAGAAACACGAAGAGAGAAATAGGTTAGCAAAAACAAATGACCTTCCAGACAACAGAAGAACGGGAAGCTATGCAAAGCCAAAAGAAATCTTCCTCTTTGGGGGGCTCATGTCCTAAAATCCTTCATTTTGGCACAAGGTAGATATAAATGACCTAATGAAGAAAGCAAATTCAACAGATTTGCCAAAAATACATTATCTTTAAAACACCTCCTGCTGGCCATGGTGACACACACCTGTAACCCTAGCACTCAGGAGGCACAAGGATCGCCTCGAGTTTGAGACAAGCCCACACTACACAGCCTGATGCTGTCTCAGAAATTAAAAAAAAAAATAAAACAACTCCTAACAGCATAGTTTAAAACTGAGTAATAGATTGTCTTAATCTATTGCTCAAAGCTAGTAGGAATATACTTGTAACACTAACATCGAGCAGTAGAGGGCAGCACTGACCTTTTGCAGAATGTTAAGCGCTTAGAAAAATAAAAGCAACGCTCCTTACCCATTGTTTGTTTACTTTTACTGTATATGCATTTTTAAAATTAGAAGTTTTTTCTTATTGTTTAGATAATTATGTGGAAATAATGTGAGAGCTTGTATGCCTTGAAGTGGTACACGGAGTAACCAGAGAAAAACACAGGCTTTCCTTGCCCTGCTCAGACTATAGGGTCTGTAGAAATAAACTGCAGCTTTACCCTGAACAATCAGATATGGTCATTGTGCGACAGACCCAGTGCTCCTGCGTTCCCTGGATAGAACCCAACTTAAGAAATAGCAGAATGTGATTTAAAATGTGTGTAGTCATATGGTCTCAGCCCGGATGATTGCTTCTAAATTCCTACCCCTGCCTTTGTTCTGCTCCGTTAGCATTCTCTGCTATCACACCTGGGTCAGGTCAGAAGTATCTCAAACACAGCGCCTGTATTCTGGCTCTCAAGAACGATGTCTCCGGGCGTGCTGGCGCATGCGCCAGCACTCGGGAGGCTGAGGCAGGAGGATAGCTGTGAGTTCGAGACCCGCCTGGGCTACAAAGTGAGCCCAAGGCCAGCCTGAACTGCATGCGAGATCCTGTCCCAAAAAGACCAAAAAAAAATGATATCGATCCGGTGGGTGAGGAATGCTTCACCAGGCTGCAGCTTGCTGAGCGGCTGGGTGTGCACATCGGCGAGGCAGACGCCTTGTGCGCTGGTCAGCGTTCTATCGCTGTGTGATATACATTTTTCTATCCAATAAAAAGCAAGACAAATATAATCTGTGACTTTGTAGCAAAAGTTACTTGGCTAGAGGGCCAAGAAGAGAGAATAATTCTGATTTTAGCAAATATATAACCACAGTATTCCTAGGATTTTTGTGTTCTGCTCTAAACTTGAAAATATTTTTAGCGGGAAATCTTCAATGCCAATTTAAACAAATCTCACCAGAAATCATAAGAGCTGGAAGACAGTGAGGACAGTTCCCAGCCCCGCCACGTAAGCCTGAGCAAACTGCACCGTTATTTCCTCATCTGTGAAGCAGGGATATTGTTACCTACGTTTGTTAACAGGACTAACTTGCGAATGTATGTTAAAATGCTTTAAAATCTTAGCAATTATTTCTATCATTGTAGCCCAGTGAGAGTGCTGCCTGTTCTAAGCCTGTTCTAAATTTCTATCAGACTCTGCGCTTCTTATCACCCCACGTCCCAGAGCCCCTAGGGTTGTCATGAGCACTTACTTGATTTCTTCCCTTAGTTTAACTGCTAGTTTCTGAAGATCTGAAATAATCCGATGTACTGCTTGTATCCACCATAATAACAAGATACAGGATACATATTAAAATTCAACTAAGTATTTATTGATTAAAAATAAACTACAATATAGAATTAACTTTTTAATTATAAAAAATAATACCATCTTAACCACTTTTGAGTATGCAGTATTAACCACATATGTACATTTTGTGTAACGGATCTTTAGAACTTTTTCATCCAGAATTAAGGAGTTTTATGTTCAGTTGGGTTTTGTTGTTGTTGTTGTTGATGTTTTTTTGTCTTTTTTGAGACAGAGATCTTCCCAGACAGTTCAGGCTGGCCTTGAGCTCATTTTGTAGCCCAGGCGGGTCTCAAACTCACAACAATCCTCCTGCCTCAGCCTCCCAAAAGTGCTGGCATTACAGGCATGCACCACCATGCCTGGCCCGGACATTCTGGGGGGAAATGGGCATTTGGGACTGGGTCCTGCTATGTAGTTAAGGCTGGCCTTGAACTCACTATGTAGTCAAGGCTGGCCTCAAACTCAAGGTGATCATCCTGCCTGAGCCTCCCAAATTCTGGTATTACAAGTGTGCACCACCATGCCCAGCAGAATTAACTCTTGATAGATATCTTTCACCTTATCAGTACCTACTTTCCAAAGAGCTGCTTCATTGATTGCAGGGGGAAAATACTTTGCGTGACCAGGGAGATATGGGACTAGGTCATCAAAAGACTTGTACTCTTTCAAATTCACCTTGCCCCTTGTGGAGGTTCTGCTCTGTCCTCTGTCCAGTCTGTAGGTTAGCCATGCCCTCAAATGCTGGGGACAGAAGCCAGAGAAGACAGTGCCTCTATGAAGAACTACTGCAAGTAACTCACATATAGCACACACTGTAATTAGACATTTATGAGAAGGATACTATCAGGCTAAAAATATAAACCAGCTTGCCACATATTTGACTTACATAATAGCAAACTTTTGTTAATTACTGAAAACAGTGGATCATTTTAAATCATTGTTGCTATCACAGTAATATTTTTATTTAGCTGGTGTAGTGCAGACAGGATCGTAGAGTGAAATCGTCACAGAAAAGTGACCATAGATAAATGTGGCTACAGGTAGCTGGCTATAGATATTTGTGCTTCTGGGACTCTCTCAGGAAAGTGTGACTGTATTTAACTGTCAGTGTGTGATTTTAGAACAATTCACCTTTTCACGCCCACATCTCCATCTAATGTTGTAACCATCAATTGTGTCAAGCTCATTCTGGATTTTAAGAATTTATTTTCTCCTTTGCAATAAGCAGGAAAATAAACTATATAGAGATTTAAATATTCTAAATCACAAAATATGGAAAATAATGGAAATTTTGGAAATAGAGTATTCAGGTAAAATAGAGTTTCCTAATCATAACTCAATCTCAGAAATCATTAAAAATAGTTGATTTTGTATGATGAAAATGTTATAAGTTAAAATATGATAATATGATGATGTTGGGAAAATATTTTCAACACATCAGTCACCTCTACTATATTAAGTGCTTCTTTGTATCATTGTGAGAAAAGTAATGAAGTATATGGAGAAATCAATCATAACTATGAATAACCAATAAACATACTCAAAACTGTCCTCACTATTAAATTGAAACCACTAAAAGCAACATACCATTTGACCAAGAAATTTCTACTCCAAGAGTCTATCCTAAAAAAATTCATATAAGTTTGCAAAGATAGGTAGATATAGCTACATACAGTTATGCATTACAGAAGTCCATTAGTAGGAAAACAGGTAACTATTACAACCTAAAAAAATCAAGTTTCATTGTAGAATAACAGGTCTGAAAGATACTTTACAACAGTACAAAATGAAGACAGTTTCTAGTAGCGCTAGCTATCTAGAACAGATTGGTAAGTAGGTCTAGATTTACAGATCACCTAAAGTGAAGGGCAGCAGGGAAAAGCTAGCAGCAAAACTGCCATGCGGGTATCCACTCCCACAAGGTGGGGACAGCCTAAAATGAGGCAGAGACCACAGAAGGCCTGGACTAGAAAGCCAAGCAGGAAAGGACAATATAAGAAATCAATTAGAAAATGATAGAATAAATTAATCTTGTATGCAACTTTCATTAAAAATTGTTCTAAAGATGCAAAATCTCAAATCTCTTCCCAGGCCTACTAAATCAGATTCTCAATTTTAAGAAGATATTCAGGATTTTTTAAGCATGATAAGTCATTTCCCCAATCATCTTCCTAGTTGACCTTACTCAGAGCCTCAAAGATGCGCTAAGGTTTTTCAAAAAGTTTTTGAAAAAAAAAAAAAAGTATTTTCAGAAGATAAAAGTGCTATGCACCCTGAATTCAACTCACAGTATCAGGAAAAAAAAATGCTATGAACTTTTAACATCACATTGGTTTTTACCTGGACACCTTGATTTACTCAAGCTGTCTTCAGAGTAAGCGGATGAAGATTAATTATGACTATTTGGCTGATTCTTTTTTCACAATAATTGATTATACTATCTTAAAATGCCCACCAGCTATATTTTGTTTAATATTTAGCTCAATCATTGTCAACGCACATTAGAATTTCCAGAATGTTTCTGAAAGTCCAAAGCCTGAACCCTGCTCCTAAGATTCTGACTCGGTGGTTCTGGTGCGGCTCAGGCATGTGTGAATTTTCCAAGTTCCTTCCAGTGGATCTAATATATTGCCAGGGCTTAGAATCACTGATAGAAATGAACCAGCAGATGAGCAGAGTTAGACCCATTATGTAATAAGCAAAAGCAGAAATGGCTACATGAACTAAAAAATGCCTTGAGCTTTGGCACTAACTGTGAAATTCTGCCTTTAGGAATTTATCCTACCAAAATATATTTTTAAAGTTTTATGGGCATGAAGGCGCACTACAACACCATTTGTAATAGCAAATATATTGGAAACAATTTTTCATGTCTACCAGTTAGCAAGTAATTGATTACACAAGTAGGTTACATCTGGCCATATAATGTACTGATACATTCATTAAAATGAATGAGGCAGACCTATATGCACAGCTGTGGAAATATCTCCAAGATATACACACTGATACCTCTTGTCAAACGCAATTCATTCCAAATTCATGTTTAAACACTGAATAGTTTGAGAACTGAACATATTTTTCCCATAAGAAATAATGGGAAACCAAATAATTTTGTTTTGAGGCCCAAAAATTACACTTGAAATATCATTTTTCCGGAACTTCAACAAATTTTGCAATGATTTCTTTCTTTAACTCTATTGTGGTTCTCGCAGTTTTCCTTTAGCTTTACTGCTGCTATCCACTAACTTTCTTTGGAGCTACAGTTATGATATTTTATGCAAATGAAACACAAAAAGTATAATGATGAATGTTTTAATGTATTAACACAAGCCCCATTGTGTTGTCTGAAATCTTAACTATTATACGCCTTGGTGTGGTTTTTGTCTGATCATGGCCATTTGGAGTTACATATGCCTCACCTAACTGTTGTCTGGGTGGGGTGAGAGGGGCACTTAGACTGAAGCATCACTGCTGTGTGTCTACATGGAGACACGACGACGCACAACTCACTCTTGACCCATCCAATTTTTTTGAAGTTAGATTTTTGGTTCAACCATCAAACAAAGTTCTGAACACGGAGCAGATTTTTTTCAAACTTTGCTGTCCAAATCGAAGAAAGTTCAAGCTTGGAGGCATTTGACAACCAAGGTATGATCATGCAAAGCAAAACAAAACACAGTTACATAACAATATGTGACGTATAATCTCATTTACAGAAAAGTATGTATACATACACTATGTAAATGTTTAGAGAGATCACTGAAGGGTACTCACCAAACTGTTGATAGTAGTTACCTCTGGGAATAGGAATGGGAGGGAAAGGGATATTTTGCTATGTAAACTTCTAAATATTTTACAAGAAGAACATATTCATGTTCTGCTAGCATAACTGTTCAAAACATTCCAGGGCTATTGGCTCACATACCAACTGCAATCCTGGATAATAGATCATATAAACTATTATTCTAACATTATTAACTTGAATGCATGATTTTATAGTGACTAGTATAGTGGGCTAACAAAGCTTTCATCTATAATATCTACTCAAAACAAAAGCTGCCAGGACACCTATGGCTTTAGTATTTATTAAACCTATTGCCTCTTGAGCTAGGATTACTGGAATCATGTTGCTCTGGGTTCTACAAGTCCTTTTAGGCAAAGTTACACTTGGTACTGACTTTGCCAACCTCTCTAGTTCCCCCAGGTAACTCACCCATGTGAGTAGATTCCACTTCTGGAGGATCTCTGCATTTAGTAGTTTGTGAATTCTCCCGCAGTCCAGCCCACAATATCTCTGGGCCAGAGGCCACCCACATCTTGGCCTGGCTGAGTCTCCCTTACTTAGACAAGTGAGAAAGGCCCACTGGTTAAGCATCAGTGTGAGGGTTCTGAGTCCTGCCTAACACACAATTCTCAAAGTCTGCTGTGGCGGCTCATCTTCTGTGAAATGTATTAAGCACTGAAAGTGTATAATGAGAGAAATTACTTCTGAGGCTGTGCATTGCAGCCCCAAGGCACTTCTTAGAGAAGCTGGAGGATTTTACACTAATAGCAATAGAACAAAGTCAGGGCAGAGGCAGGCTGAGGGAGAGGGAGTTCAGCCCGTGGTGGGGCCCCAACCCCCAAGAGCTCAGACAGCTTGTTAGAAACTGTCCTTCTCCAGCTCCTTTCATTTCTTCAGGTTACAGCACCTAACAGTTTGACAGGAAAACCGAGGCTGTGACATCCCCGGAGGCAGCCAAAACCCTGCTTATCTATCTTTATTTGACAGATGAGGAAGATAGATGTCACCTACAAGATGCTCCACTCACCTAAACAAGGGTGCCAAAGAGGCCCTGTCACCCTCAGAGAGCCCAACAAGAAGAATCCAGACCAAGGCTTGCCTGTCACAATTCAGAGTCTTTGCAAAAGAAAATCACCTTTAACTAGACAGTTCCTGAGAACCACACACCTGCTCTAACTGTCCTCCGAAAAGTGCCTATATGGCCACATAATTCAAACAAAATGATATGTTTGGTTTATGAAAGTTATTTTCTGGGTTACACCTCTCACATGGCTGAAAGATGACCATTTAAGATCTGAGAAGTCAATCTGAGGTTCCACAAAGAGGGTCCATCCTCCAATTTTGCCACCTTTCCAGGAAGGAGGGTGTAACAAAACAGAAACGCCTGTCTGCCCTAGACAGCAAGGCTGGCGCACACCGTATCAAGATCTTCTAAACACTAACAGATCCCAGAAAAATCAGCGAAACCTGTTTAAAATGCAGATCCTAATTCAGAGCATCTGAGGGAAGGCCAAGAAATCTGCATTTTAACAAACTCTCTAGGTGATTCTGCATGCAGGAGATCTGGGCCCTTCCAGAAGCACCGCTCGTACCAGTTGTCTCCAGCAAGACTCCTAAGGCACCTCCAGCCACCCCTTTGGTGAGAGCTCCCACCCCGTTACCTGGTAAGCCCAGAGCTGGCTCCCAGCAGCCAGCCCAGCCCTGGTGGAGCCAGTTCATCTCCAGGATCCCCCGAAGGCTGCAACCCTCCCCAAAGGCCGCTTCTAGCCGTGGAATTGTGCACAGGAAGAGCACCTGGAGGCCGGATGCTGCTTACCAGCTTCGCAGAGCCTGCCCTAGAAGACAGCCACCCAGGAACTCAGAATTGAGCTGTCCTGAGTTCTCATCTTCTAATACATGGCAGAATCACCAGGAAAGCACAATAAAAGTCTACAGATCTGAGACCCGTTTCAGAATCATCTCTGGGACAGAACGATCCAAGGACACTGAAGCAGTGATGTTTGAGAACTGTCATGGAAAACAAAAGCAACAGTCATAGAAATGATACGAAATTCCAGCCATCACCCTGAAAGAGCTGAAAATCTAAAACATTATTAATGCTAAACACAATTGCTGGATCTCTTAAGGTGCCAAATAGTTTTCAGCCTAAGTACTGAACTCTAAGCACTGAAATACTTTTCTGGGGGGAAACCTACTAGAGGACTGGACCTACCAAGGACCAATATGCTATGATTTAAGGAAATCTATACCCAAATATCTAAACTTTTAAAACTAATTAGCAATTATTTTTATCATTATAAAAATTATGATAATTATGGATATTTATTAAGTTTTTATTATGTGTTAGATACGGTTGTATTTCAAACGGATTAACAGAGGAGGAAACTGAGGCACAGGGAAATTAATCTACTTGCCAAACTCTGCATGCTTTTAAGTAGAGCCAAAATTTGAACTCAGAGTCCAGCACTTAACCACTACATGACCTTGCTCACATTAGAAATAATAATACTTCACTCAACAAATATCACAAAACTTTGTGCCTCACTGGAGGTTGTTCTCTAAACATACAGGGACAAACAAGCCAATACTATTCCTGCCTCCACGGCGCTCACAACGTGGTGAGCAATCTAAATGTGTAAACCAATCATTCAATATAGCGTGAGGGCGCAGCCCCAGGAAATTAAGTGATGTGCTAACACACTTGCTGAGAAAGGACGATAAAGAGAGTTCTCTCAGAAAAGGCGCCACGCTGAGAGCTCAGGATGCAAGAGAAAAGGAGAACGGGGTCCCCAGGCTGAGGATACAGCAGTTTCGAAAGCCCGGAGTGTAGAGGGCAGATAGCATGTTAGCTGGAGAGCTGAACTTCGATTTGGTACGACGGGAGCAGAAGGAAAGCAGGAAGGAGTGAGCAGTGATCCTGGAGAGAGGCACTAAAACCACGCGGAAGGGCTCTGTGGATCACGTTAAGGCGTCTCAGTGTGAGGGGCCGGGAAGACATTAATGCGTTCTGCCAGGCATGCGCCTCGGAGATTCGACCTGAGCCACGGCCTTGAACGTCATAACCGTGCAGTGGTGACCTGAGCCGTGCGAAGAGGGCTCTGCCCAGAGAAGAGAAAAGAAACCGTGACCCCGCAGTCTGGGAAACACCAGCACTGGAGACGGAAAGACGAGGCGCCCCCAGGAGGGTAAGGAGAGAGCTCACACGGCTGATACACGGCAAACAGAGAATCCAAAATGTCTCTAACTTTCCAAAGCCGTGCTCTTGACCTCAGTATGTCTTAAATATTATTTTCCCTGGGTTTAAAATTACAGCTGATTCAAAACTGTTACTTAAACATTTTTCCAGGAGTTCATTTACACAGAAAAAAAAAGGCAAGGAATTTAAGTGTGTCCTTAAAGCAAACCCATGAATCACGCTTCCAGCGGCCTCCTCGCCTCTCCTTGAGGGCCCCGCCGGCCCTTAGTTTGGATACGCTTCGGTTTTACCTACGAGTGTCTCCTGGGGGTACAAAGATTTCTCCCTCCATATGGCATGGGTCATCTATGCAAATCTAGGAGCTACCTTGGGTATCTGCAATTCTCTAAGGAGCAAATCCAATCTTAATAACAATCTTGTTTCCTACATCACTGTGTTTTCTCCAAAACAGTGGTTAATGAACACTCTGGCTACTTCTGTTCACTGTCTATGGTTCTACCGAAACAACAAATTACATATGTGAATTAGGGGTATAAAGTATTTCAGAAGTATATAAAGTAAAAGTTACTAAATTCCCTGTCTCCTCTTCCTTCCCTGTACCTTCATTCCCCAAAATAGTTATCGTGAACAATGGTGTCTAGCCTTTTATGCATTTTCTACACGTATATAAATATCTGAGTAAAGTTTATTTAAATGAAAAGGATCATATTAGCTGTACTGTTTTGAGATTTTCCTCTCAAACTATGTGGTGGCCAATCTTTTCGTGTCAGTGTACATAGCTTTAGTTGCCTTTTCTGCGTGCCAGTCCATGGCACGGAGGAGCTGTCACTGCTTCAACCAATACTCCATTGAGAGCCATTTGCATTGTTTAGGGTTTTGCTTTTTCTGGCTGGATTTCACTCTGCAGTGTGAGGGATCCCAAAGAATGCTGTTGGGGCTAAGCTGTGGCCTAAGCTTCTTTCTGAACTTGCATTGTTTGTCCTTATCTTTCCTCCCTCTTAAGACTCGGCTATTTCCCTCCTGCAGCTCCCTCTGATCCTGCTGCTACTTAGTTCAAGGTATGTTTGTTGTTCTAAAGTTCTCCTTACAGAGTCTAGGACTGTTTGGAGGATGTAATTTCAGCCAATAAACAGTCTGTCCTCCTAACTTTATATTCTTATTCTAGAGGATTTGGGAGGCACTGAAGAGGTGCTCTCTTGTTACCTGAGAATTGGTTGAAAAACCTCAAGTCATGTTTGAACTGTGCTTTTTATTTCCCTTTAAGAGCATCCCGAATAGAGATTGACTGAATATGTGTATTTTAATTGAAGGCATATACTACACCTCAGTGAGCTAACAATCTCACGCAGTATGTTGGGTTGGCAAAATTAGCATTAGCGAAGCAATCAGAGGGCTATGGTGCTCAATTATATGCTACCAGCCCCTGGGCAACAGTGGGGATAGGACTGCTCTGGGGAACTCTTTGCCTTCAAAGGGAAAGTGAAACTCGAGCTGGGTTAGGAAGCAGGAAGTAATATTCTGAGAAGTGTAGGCAGAAGGTAGAAGAATTTTCAAGTACCTGGTACTGTGATAGGATTTTCGTATTTTTTTATTATCTAAAATTTTTAAAGTTTTCACTTAGGGTCTCCCTACTGCCATGGGAAGGTAAGCTTCATGAGGAGGAGAACCCCATCTTGCTCACTGTGGAATCCCCAGTTCCTGGACCACTGCCTAGCAGGTAGCAGGTACTCAATGACTGAGTGAAGAAATGGATGAACAAAAGCGTACAATGTGACTGAGGAACAGTGAGAAGACAAGCCTGTTTGGAAAGAAGTGTCTTTCTCTGTTACTGAGGGACTCCCGAACTCACCAGCCAAGATGCAAATCTCAGGGGCAAGTGGAAGCCGCTGAGCAGGGTACGGGAACTGCTGATGGACAAGGCGCCCCCTGCACTGACTTGAATATGTAGCTAAGTTAAAACACAAAGAAAACCATGGTTTGCTAGACTCTATGTGCCTGGTCAACCAATAGTCATTCAAAAAAAAAAAGATTTGGTCAATCTTACCCTATCCCTGATTTGTTCATAACATAGGACATTAATCCAATCACAATATTTTTATTAATGTACACAGTGACTATATTCACTGTTGAAGCAGATAGATTCATTGCTGTCTTGTATGGAATCAACTGTTAACCCCAAACTCACTGATTTGTTTTGCTTTGACATAAAGTGTTTTGGGTAGGTTTTTCCATCCTGTGCTCATGCAATTGATCCGTAGACCTAAATGCAGTGTTTCGCATTAATTCCTGCGGCATCCTCTCGTATTGATCTGAGACCATCTTTCAGCTTATGAAATTTACTTTAAACCTTGATCCTGTCATCAATCACGGCAGTTATTCCTCTTAGCTCAGTACCATCCACACAAATGAGCTGCAAATCCCCCAAGGACGGGTGCCTAGGGGAGATCTGGAGAGTTCTAAGGGAGGAGAAGTGCTTACCCTCTGACCAACACCAGTCCTGTGTAAAAAGGAGATGACATTTGGCATATATGGATACACGAGGCAAAGCCTGGGGTTACCGTGGGGCTGCAAGCAGAGTGTTGGAATTCCAGGTTGAGGCAGGGCAACGTCACTCCAGTCACATTTAGAAATGCAGAAGGAAAATCGCGTGACAGGGAGAGGGACAGAACATGTTGTTCATCTTAGAAGCAAAACTGGGAGTGGAGAGACGGCGGACCTGCTAACTCGAGCTGTTAGAACACAATCTCCCCCTGGATCTCTCCATTTCTTTCGGATCATGGACCACAGGGAATACGTTTTCCTCTGTCTCAGGAATTAATCCTACATTGGTGTCCTAAACTGGTTCTCTTCCTTTCGTCACCACCCCCCAGGCTTTTTCCTCTAACCCTGTGTCAGTCTCCCACCCACCTTGCCTTTCACTCTGTTTCTATTGCAAAATCAATTATAATTCGCTTACATCTCCAGAGGTGGGTTCATTTTCCATCTGCTCCAAACAGGCGGGCCCTTAGACTGCACCCTTCCTAGCTCCTTGGCCTCCCCCCTGCTTCTTCTCGCATTAACTTTATCTTCCTACGCACAGTGCAGGAACACAGATGTTTTCACCCCGTTGCTCCAGCACAAGGGTATTTTCCCAGTGTCTCTGTGTGTGTATGCTGCAGGCACCATTTCTCTAGGGAGGGAGAGAGTAAATGTTTTCATTCCAAACCCTCAGGGTCAGGTCTTGTTTGTCTAAACTGTGTTTGTTGCCGTAATTATCAGATTAGCTGATCTCTGGCAGCAAGCTGGGGGGCAGAGCAGGGGGGTATATTAACCCTGTGTAGGATGGTTGCTGTGTTTTTTCATGGATATCTCTGCAAAGAGCTGTCATGTCTCTTCTAACCTGGAAGATTTGACTAGAATTCTTTTCAGCAACACTAACAGGCCTTGATAATAGTCTGTGCTGAGTAAATCCAGCCAGCCAATGGGCTCACTGCTGGGATCCAACAGGCCTCCAGCCGAGATGGAGGGTTGAAAGGGTGTCTCTAGGGATCTGCTGGGGAAAGAAAGAAGCAGAGCTTAGGGAGGGTCTGGGTAAGTGACTCCACAAAGGGGCATCGGTGTCACCCAGGCCGGTGAGGAAACCAGGGACATGCACTGGACAACCTCAGCTTGTTCACCCTCGCCCTCCCCTCCGGCACATGCACGTCTACCCTGCAGGGCCCCATTTAGCTTTGTTTGGGGATTTTCTGTTGTCACTAAGAATGCTGAGATAATTTCTCACCCCTCCTGCTTAGGGAGGCCAGCAGGCTCTCCCTGTGTAGACATCCACAAGTCTGTCATCCGGCTCAGATGGCTGCCCTTTCAGTTTAGAGATGTTCTCATGGGCCATCTTCTCTTACGCAAAGCCCCTCTGAACTTCGGTCTGTCTCCAGAGATACAGTAAATACAGACCTCTCTCTCCTACCAACTACAGCAGCAACAGTTCTTCTACATCTTAATTACCTATTTCACAAATGAGCAAATCTCGTCTCCTCAAACAGATTGTGAGTTTGAGTCCCATGTTTTGGTTACCTGGCAGGGGACCCCAAATACGTAAATAGGCGTTGTTCATAGCCTTTTTCTAAATTTTTTCTAATTTTCTTTTTTTTTTTTTTTTGGTCTTTTTAAGGCAGAGTCTCACTGTGCCATTCAGGCTAGTCCTGAGCTCACTTTGCAACCAGGCTGGTCTTGGCCTTGCAGTGATCCTCCTGCCTCAGCCTCCTAAGTGCTGGGATTACAGGCATGCAGCACCACATCAAACTATTCTTTTTCTATTTCTGATCTCTGTTACTTTCTGACTTTATATTTGGATTTTACTTAGTATAATTACAGATCCTTTGTTTCTGGGACAGTTTTCCAAGTCATGCTCATCTACGCTTCCTCCTTCCATGTATACCATGTATACACACACACACACACACACACACACACACACACACAGAAGGAAACTAACTTTCACTGGGCATCTAGATTCCTAGCACTGTGCAGACTTATTCCACATGCAATTCTTCTTTGCAACCCACTATGATTTATAAGAAAGCAAAGATTCATAGGGCTGAGTGGCATAAAAAAGGTCTTATAAGTGATAGAATGAAAATTGAGCCCGTGTGTGTGTGTGTGTGAGTGTACATGGAATCCATACAAATCCCACATTTCTAGATACTAACATGGAGAAAAGTTCAGACAATTAGGGAAAACATTCTTTTTGCACAAAATTAATTAAAACTCAATCTCTCCAGTATTTTCCCCAACAAATACAACTATAATAATTTCTTTGTAAAATTAAAACTAGCTGAAACTCAATAAGCAAATTCTGAACAATATTTTAACCAATATTAGTTGTGTTATTGGGTTAGATTCATTTTAACTGATTTTGACTCCTTTTCCATGTCCATGCTGTTTATAAATTTGTCACAATTTGAACACAAATATGATTTTTCAGATATTCTATATACTCCATTCCCTGATTCACCAAACTGCTACTGAAAAGTTGCCACTGACTTAGAATAGTTCCCTGTTCTAAGAAAACCAGTGTTCTCTACTCACGTTGCAAGAATTAGTTCCAAATCTGTGTGCATAGGACACAGAGATTCTTGGGAAGAAATATTCTGAATCAGAACTAGATAGGGAGTTTCCACATGGTTTTCCTGGTCTGTCCCAGAAGCAGAATTCTGATGGATTTCCAAGGAAGCAAACAACCATACATCCAGCTCTTTTCTTCTGCCGGAGAGGACTTCCATTCAGCATGCAGTCGTCCAAGAAGTTACTCAATCTCTGTTCTTTGCAGGGTCTCCTTTGATTCTTGGTACCTACCCTCCATCTGCTTATTGCAACACTCACCACAAACTACCCAGAACTGCAACCCAAGAGCTCTTACACAGGCCACCTATACCATGTTTACTAGTTGTTCTGGTAAGAGAGTTAGTGGCAGAGAAGTTTAAATGACTGTTTCATTTCCAGTCTACACACACCATCCGAATTTGAAGAAACACTCACTTGGCTAGAAAAACAAAAAAAGAGAACTGCAGAGCCAGACATGGTGACATGCACCTGTGGTCCCAGCTACTCCTCATCCTGAGGGAAAGAATCACTTGAGTTCTGCTGAACTGGCCAGCACTTCCAATGTCTTAACAGGAACAAGCTTGGAAGAGGAGATAGGTTGTGGTTGATACATTGTATCAACTCCAGGAGCCTAGAAGTTTAACTAAGTACCTCAGCAACTCTGCATCTTGGGGTGAAAAGGACACTCCCTTGCTGCTCTAGGATGTTGTTCACTGTGTCAACTTGAGCAATTTAAAAGTTCAACTTTAAACTTTAAACTGATTTAGCAGGGGCCAGAGTCCTTACTCTGTGAACATCCTAAGCTTATGGAAGAGCAGGGCACAGGGAGATGGTGTGGGCGGGGGTGGATCACTGATACACAATATGAGAAGGAAGAAGAGGCTGTTCCCCTGATACACGCTTCATGCTCTTGCTGCTTTTGCGGTCTTCTGCATCCTTGGACTGCTGCCTATGTGCCCTGCCACCCCGCCTTAGAGCCAGCTGACTATAGACTGAAACCTCTGCAAACTGGGAGCTAAATAAACTTCTCCTTCTTTAATTTTGAGTGTTGGCTATTTTGTCTCAGCAGGGAGAGAAAGTGACCAAGGTAAGATCTAACTAACCGCTGGACAGCTTTCAGTCAGACCTGTGTTCCCTCCAGGACCTCCCTGGGGAGTTAGGAACTGGCCTGGAGAACATTTATATTTTTTTATTTTATGTTGCACCGTTGTATTTCATATTCCTATAGAAGCCAATAGAGAACACGGTTTAGAGATACTAGAGATTTTTCTTGATTTTTATCTAAAGCCCTTAGCATAAAGTCTAGCACTTAGAGAAGGGTAAGCTACTGTTATCGTTGACAGGATGGTGAGAATGATGAGGCTAGATTCAGGCTGGACACTTAAAAAGCAATAATCCAGTATCCTGAGAACTTTAAACCCCTTTCTCTTCAAGTCTTTTGATAGGAGAAGGAGCTTCGGCTAGTGACAGCTAAGTACAACTATGATTCACAGCAGGAAAGTCTGCTAAACAAACAATCAGCATGACCAAACATAGGGATGTTTCCTTGGAAAATGTAGCTTTATTATTTGGCCATAGAGAGGATTCGGCTGCCCTGTGAATAGCGCTTCCCTGTCCCTGGATTGAAGATTTCAGGGATGGGATGGCTAGACAAGTCCTGTGACTTCAAAGAATTCATCTCCCAGCCTATTTACCAAGGGAACCCTACCCAGAATTACAATGTGTCCCCAGGTCTGTGGCCATAGACCAGGGGAGAGTGCGTGGGCTACAGCCAGAACACCTAGGCCTGTGAGAGCATAGTATCTGTCTGCTGTAATATCAGTGGCACTATTTCAACCCAGGCCACCGTGCACCTTAAATGGCGAAGCTATGTCTTCTAAGCCTCAGTCAAAAGGTGATTCATGGAGCGCATTACTGAGCAGTGCCCGGATTCCTTCTCTCTTCACTTCTGAGACCAAAGAATTGAAAGCACTAAAGGACTAACAGAGCCACACAAATAAGGCAAGGACCAGAGTCAGAACTGTGCTTTCCATTCCAGGATTGACCCTCTGGCTTTTCCTGCCTAGGAGCGGATGGAGTTGCCTTGAGGTTGAAGATAGAGTCTTGGCTATGATTAGAAATTCATATGCAGTGTTAGAGCACGATGAACGGAGAGCAGTAAGGCAGAAAAGGAAATCATAAAAAGGACAGTAGAGCAAAATAGAGAGTTGGAAAAGCAGTGAGGGAGAAAAGAAGGAAATGTATGGAGTTTTAAGTTATACTCTAAATGCAAGAGCGACAGCATTATGAAAGTCACACAGAAGAAAATCATTAGGATAAAGAAAAAGTCTATTGTAATTCAAACAAAGTTATCTGGTGGAAATATCCACAAGACATGATAGTTGCCTCTACAGAGGAGATTCTCAGCCAGAGACCTGAGCATCTGGAGAACAGGGGTCTCAGCCCATCCAAATTAAAGGAGAGCAGCTGACAAACTGTAATCCAAAGAAAAACTTCTGTTGAACCACCTTGGGCCCTTTGCTCCTGGCCCTGTTGGGCAGCCCGCTTCCTTCTCCTTTCCGTACCCTTCCAGACGATGCTGTTACTGCTCTTCTGTTACTACAGGGTACTGGGCTGGAGGACCTCAAAGAGCACTCTTGAACCCTCCAAACTAAGAGCTCTCTACATCTGCTTTGCTATTTCCTTTCCTTTCTTTGCTGTCTCCTTTACTAGGATCTGTTCAAAGACTAGAGTAATTATGCAGAATGGGCACAGGGACCACTCATGTGACAGCTGAACACCTGAGCTATCTCTTCGCTGCAGAAAAAACTTGAAAGAGATGGTTCCAGGTCCTCAGAGAGGTTGCCTGGAGTCAAGTATTAGCACTGGAAGCAGAAGCTGAGCATTATTTCCTTAACAATAATGATGATCAACTAAGTAACTTAAGGAGTACTCAAAGATAAAACCACAGAGCCTGTCCCTGCGCTCACCGATCCAGTGTGGCAGCTCTAGGTCCTACGCGCTCAGTACTAATCATTGCTGCCTGGTGCTGAGCGCCCTACAGCGGCTACCTACAACGTGAAGCCTGCGATCTTCGTAATACCCAATGAGGCGAGTACTGTTGTCTGCTAACTTTACAGTGGAGGTTCAAAGATTCAGTAATTTACCAAGGTCACTCAGCTTATAAAAGGCTTCAAAGTACCACTAGGCTCCCTTTTCAGCCCTCTGTTCACCAACCAGCATTCGCCTAATGAGTCAAGACCGACTGCACCAGGAGCCAGGTCCTGGATTCACCTCATCCTGCTTTAACACGCTGGATTCTTGCCTGGGAGCTGCCTCTCCTCGCAGTGATCCAGCCTGTTTAACCTGCCTGTTATCTTATCTGTCTCCACGGCAGATGACCATTCTGTGGCCCCAGGGTCCTCCCTTTCCGCTCCCTTCTCCACCCGTCTATCTATAACCCCTACTGCATCAAGTCTTTCCAGAAATGCTGTGTCACCCCTGGCTACCAGCACATGCCTCTGACCTTTGGGATTCCTAATTGTGCTGCCTGTTCCTCTGTTAAATCAAATGAATGGCTTCGTCAAGGCACATAAGCCATCTTTAAGACGGGAAGTCCGTGGGGACCGGGGATGTAGCTCAGTGGCATAAGTGCCTGCCTGGCAAGCACAATGTCCTGAGTTCAATCCTCGGTACCACAAAAAAAAAAAAAAAAAAAAAAAAAAAAAAAAAAAAAAAAAAAAAAAAAGGAAAGAAAAGAAAATCAAAGAGAAGGCTGTGACCCTACAATCATGACCCTACAATCTGGCCAAGATGCCAGAGACCAAGTCAGTTCCACAGGCCGAAGGGGCGAAGGGGTCCGAGGGGACACTGGCAAGGCTGTTGGCTAAACCTGCTCCTACAAAAGTGGAAACGAAGCCAAAAAAGACAGCGGGTAAGCATCAATCTTTGGACAAAAACGTACAAACAACAAAGTAAAGGGGAGCCAATGGAAAACAGGCCGAAGTGGCTAACCGAGGCACTGAAGGTTACCCAGCAGAGAACAGAAACTAAAAATGAGGATAGCGTAGCCTCTGGCGAAGCAGAAGAAAAAGCAGCCAAGTCTGATTAACCACACACCGTGTCTTATCAGTGGTCTCTGTCTCCCTTCTTGTACAATCCCGAGGGATATTTTTATGAACTATTTTGTTTATGTAAGTCTTTTGGTAGCTCTAGACACATTTTTTAAAAGGAGGGAATCCCACTTCATCACATTTTTTAAGTGTAAATTTTTTTCTAGAAGTGAAATCATCCCCTGGTTGTTTATTTTTTGGTACAACTAGAAAATAGTGGAATATTGGATTATGGGAGACCAAAGTCTCCCATAATTTGAGGGTCTTGGGGATCGGCTTAACATTCCACAGGTGGGGTTTCATTTTATATCCTACAATGCAAAGCATACTAAATGGCAATTTGGAATCACAATCATGCATTTAATGTGTCTTGAATATTTTAAATGACTTCTATTCCCATGTTTATTTTAGCAGAATTGTTTCCTAAAGAACATCTTATTCCTGACCCTTGCCTTGTCAGAATCATGCGCACTCTGACATATTTGGTCCTGGTAGTCCAATTTTCATAATTTTGTTAATGTTCTGTGAAAGATTGAAAATATGAGCATGTATATGAATCCACATTGTATATGAATGAAATTGTGACTCATGGGACTAAAGCAACACTTTATCAGCGCTTGAAGATACTGGTACATACTAATCCTTTTAAGGAAAAGGATTTGTCTCCAAATTTGAGACTGGAAAGTCTCTGGAATAACTGAAAAAAAAAATCATGCATAGCTTTTTAGATTTTCAGTGTGCATGTTAATTATGTAAAAGTGAAATGTCTGTACTGATCCTCAGCACAACAGATAAAATCTCAAATATGGGGCAAGAAAAGAAGATAGAAATGTTTTCACACAATAACTTTAATAATAATATGGTTTTCAAAGATCATATTGTACTATCATTTTACCTAATCTAACAATATTTTAGCCCAGTTTGAGGATTATAATTATCTGCAAGTAATAAAATATTAAAATTATAACTCAGATTTTTAAGACCAACTTCTCCATTCTTCCACCCTACCTCCCCTTCCCACTCCCTCTAGGCAGCCAAAAGGATGGGATCTCTGTGGACAGGGCCCAGTACCCTGGGAATGCTCGGTAAATATCAGCTAGCTGACTAATGAATTCACCTATTAGCCTCCAGTACAGCGCTTTTGCTGTCTCTCAAATTTTATTTTTTTCCTTTCCTTTCACTAACATGGACGTTCATGCATTCAGCTCACAGTTGTTTACTTAGGCCTCTTTGGGCCGCCACAAATGCACAGTCTGGTAGTGGTGAAAGGCAATATGAGAGCAGGTGCCCCAGTGAGGGCTGCAGCGACAGGGACACAGAAAGACCATGTACCTTGACCGTGGCAGACCTAGGTGCAAAGGTCAGTAAAATGGGAGCACTGCCACCTCACTCTGAGAGGCACTGATAGCTGCACTCTAGAGGCTGTAGAATTTCTGTGTGCAGATCTCAGTGTTCCCTGCTCCCTTACACAGGACAGAAGTGGGATTTGTAGGAAGGGCTAAACAGCTTGTTCGGCCTGAGATCTCACAGCGAGGCGTGGCCAGTGCTGGAATTTGAACACCATCTTAACTCTTCCTTCTGATGCCTTCTTTGTGTGTACACTCTTGAAGGTTAGACTCCTGTTGAGTTCCTCTCATACTAAATGCTCAACGTGTGTTTCCCCAACACCTCGGCAGAGGAGAAGATTACAGTATGGACATCGATAGGGTAAGTTTGCCCCTGGAGAAGCAGAATGTTACTTCCTCAGGTAATTCGGCCCAGAAAGAACAAAGGAATGAGAATTCTGCTTCCTTCCACCCCAGAGAGGACTTGGGAGCCCTGATTGGGGTAGAACCACGGACATCTCAACCCTTATCCTCCTAGAAGGACTAAAGTGAAATGATGAAGAGGATCCTTCTTCCATCAGGACATTTTGGATGCTTTTTTTGTATTCTCCGGTTGTGGCTTGATTTGGTTTCATTTTTCTTTCATAATAAATATTCCTTTGCTTTTGAAAAGTGTTATCCTTGTTTCTGCTGAACAAAGAAAGGCGTTTGTGTCTATCCAGGTTGGCTCAAGTACAAGACCCACGTGTTACGTACATGTACCAGCTCCCTATGAGGAATGTAACCACTATGTACTACAAGCATGTACTGGTTAAAAAACCATTTTTGGAAAAAGAACAAGATCAAAGTGTCCTTTGGGCTAGGCATGGTGACGTAGCTGCAGAACTCAGGGAAGCCAAGGAACCTGGCAGATGGAGAGGCAGAAGGTGGAGGTGATGAGGAAACTGGGATGACTCACCCATCACCATAGGGGATTCCCCTACTAGCTCTTCCCAACGGGCTTTTTAAGCCTGACACAAAAGGTAGCCTGTGCTCCAGGAGGTCAGAGATAGGGAAGACTTCCTGCCTTCGAAAAGACTAGGTGGCGGCGAAGCAGTGTAGGAAGATATTTGGAGCCAGGATAACCGAAGTGAGACCTGATGGTGGTACTGTCCGGACCGCGGACCTAGCAGGGAAGCTGTGGTGACTGATACAGCCATGTGCAGAAAGGGCCTGGCAGAGTAGGTGACTCAGGCACCTCGGGAAGGACAAGGCACTCAGGCTGCAGCCCCAATAAGTGGTAGAATTTGGATGTTGCAATATCCTACCAAAAACCGGGCTATCCTGACCTTCCAAAGAAAATATGTGATGATGGTGACTCCGATAGCCACCAAAGTTAGTCCATTTTGGGAAAAGAAAAAGAAAGGCAAAAGAGTTGTTTTATCAGAAAGGATACAAATGGAAAGAAAGATCTCTGAGAAGAAAAATAACAGACAGTGTTTCGAGGAAATAAACTAGAATGCCTTCATAGAAGAACTAAATTTAATCTTAAAAAAAATTCAGTGCCTGAGAGAAAAAAAAAATCATCTTGTTTTCTGACTGTCAAGTGTAAGATGTTTATAATGGGAATAGAGAAGAGCTTTTAAAAGGTCAAGGTAAGATGAAAAAGGTAATCCCCACATTACTCATAATTCTTTTCTCACTGTGGTAAAATACACATAACATAAGGCTTACCATCTCAACCTTTTTTTTTTTTTTGTCTTTTTGAGACAGGGTCTTATTATGTAGTTCAGGCTGGGCTTGAGCTCACTTTGTAGCCCAGGTTGGTCTCAAACTCACAACTCTGCCCTGCCTCAGCCTCACAAGTGCTGGGATTACAGATGTGCACCACCACGTCCAGCATCAATGATTTTTTAAATGTACAATTCAGTCACGTGACATACATTCACATTGTTGTGTGCCCACCACCACCCTTCCTCTCCAGACCCTTCAGCAGGCAGTGCTGGAATCCTGAACCCATGGTGCAATCATTTCCCACTTGTCCCCTCTCCAGTCCCTGGCAACCATCATTCTACTTTCTCATAACTACTCTACGAACTTCATATAATTGAAGTCACACAGTTTTTTTTGTTTTATTTAGTTTTGTTTTTGTGACTGGCTCAAGTCACTCAGCATAGTGGATTCATGGTCTTTAAACTACATATATTGCACAGTTATTCACAGAGAGATTTATGTATATATGTCATAGTAAATGTTTGTGTCTTTTGGGTCTTTTTTTTTTTTTGTCTTTTTGAAACCAGGTTTCACTATGCAGTTCAGGCTGGCCTTGAGCTCACTTTGTAGCCCACACTGGCCTCGAACTAGCAACAACCCTCCTGCCTCAGCCTCTTGCATGCTGGGATGACAGGCATGTATCACCACGCCTAGGCATAATAAATATTTTAAGTAAACTAAAAATTCAAATGCTATCAGGCTGGTATGACCCAATCCATGTACAATAAAAGAAGAATGAAGATGGCTTTTTCCACACCTGGGAGAGTGGGTATGGATGTAATGTCACCTCAAGAAAACCGCAGTGTATCTTGTGGAGACAGGGACTTCTGCCCTGTTGTTGAGTTATTTTGTGCTGCTGTAACATAAGAGTTCAGAGGAGAGTTGACCTTAGGATTGACCACATTTCCCACTGTGTTTTCTGTAGGGCGCGTCCCACGTTATCTCTTCCCAGAATGTTCAGAGTAGCTCATTAGTACACAGGCAGGCAGCCAGTTAGACAACTCACGCTTCCCAAGAACTTGCCACGTGCCATACATAGTCAGTAGTTTAAAGAGGACAGTTTTAAAGAGGAAATTGAAGTGAACGACCTCTCATCATGTCTATTTTTGTCTTTCTCAGGTGTATTAACACTTTTCATTGCCAGTACAGAAGTCTCCACACAGACAACCAAAAGGAGAAAAGGTCGTTTGCGCTTACAGTTCCAAAGCTTTGGTCTGTTTGGAGTCCAAGAGAGAAACACCATGGAAGGGCATGGCAGCCAGGAAGCAGAGAACAAGGAAAGACCCAAGAGGAAAGTGTCAGGGACACATCGCCTCTCCACGGCCCCACCCCATGACCCACCTGGAAATGACTGGAAGTATCTTTACTAACCTCTGAGGCCTCTCTCAAGCCAATCAACTTGACAATCGAAACTATGACGCTTGATTGTGAAGCAGCTGCAGAATTTGGATGGGCTGGTCCCTTGGCTCTCAGAATGAACTTTGGTGGCTTAAATGAATAAATAAGACCTGCCCCCCAACTCCAGTGACTGATCTGGGCATGGGACAGTGACATCATTTCAAATGAAGAGACACAAGCACTGGAGGGTGGGCCAAGAAGCACACAATCTCAGACATACTACATTAAAGATGTGGCATCTTAGTGTGAAGTTATGGGCTTCACAGTCCTGGGTGACATAATTCAGGCTGTTCCTGATCCAATTCAGGATCAACTGTTCCTGAGGCCAGTCCTGATTTGTATCCAGTTATCAGAGCCAGCAGATGCCCTTAATTGGGTTGGAGTGAGACCTTGTGTTACATACAACTTAAACTGTCCTGATTGCTGTCTACTGCACTGCGCTCCCCGAGTTCTTATGGCGAGGTCCTAATCCCCATGTGACAGTATTTGGAGATGGAGTAGTTGCAAAGTGATTAGGTTTAGCTGAGGTCATGGAGGGCTAATCCTTCATGATAGAATTATTATCCACATAAGAAAAGACATTAGAAAGTCTCTCTCTGCCTTCTATAAGGGTACAGTCGAAAGATAGCGGTCTACAAGCCAGAGAGAGAGCCTCCACTGGAAGGTGACTGTGCTCCATCCAGATCTCACACTTCCAGTATCTGAAACTGAGAAAAAGTCAGTTTTCATTATTTAAGCCACCCAGCCAATCATATTTTGCTGTGGCAGCCAGACCTAACTAATGTGCTGGCACAGACATCTTGGAATACGTACCCTCCTGAGCGGTTCAGCTACAGTCTGCTCTTACCCAGTGAGGGTGGCTTGGCCTGGACTATGACTCAGTCTCTCTCCAGCGCTCTCCGCATCAGTTCTGGGAAAGTCCGCTCCTCCCATAAGTGCAGTTCTGATGGTCCTGAGTCCCTGAAATAACCTTACCAACAAGCTGCTAGGGTGCTGGGAAAATGGTGGCTTACCTCAGCAACGAAGGCGAAGAAGAGAGGAGAGGAATAAAAGGGGCACAGAAGAGGTGGAGGGAGCATGAGAAAGAACAGCACCTCTTACCCGTATCTGCCAGACAGCAGAGAACCACGAAAGTATACGGTCAGAAGGGCTGCAAGTCTGGCCGGAAGGCGCACTGCCATCGGCACCAATACCTTTGAAATCTTGTATTTTGTTGTAAAAAGTCACGTAAACGCACTTTCTGCTTTGTAATGTGCCTTCATATTTTTGTATCAAAATGTTTCTCTAAAAATCTTTGAGAAGGGCTGCTTTATTCAAAATCTTTGAAGTCATGCCCTGCCCTCCTCTGCCTGCTCTGAGATATTCACACACCAATATGAGAAGCACAAGCACATCAGAAAGAGCACTGACTCCGTTTTAACTCAGGTTCCTTTCCCAATTCCATCCTTCCTTCCCTAGACATGTGACCTTAAACGTTCGCTTCCCTTCTCTGAACTTCTCTTTCCTTGTGAGTAAGACAGGATGGTGTCTACTTTGCCTTTCTCACAGGGCTATCAAGCTCCAAGGAGTTCATGTGAGGGAAAGGACTTGGGGGAACCAGAAAAATCCCATTCCTTTGGACAGGTAGGGTGGCATTAGTATTGACTGAAGGTAAGTCGGGATGCTTGTTCAGTCCAGGGGAATCCATTCTTGTATTAACCTCTCCTAGTTACTCTGAAGTTTTGTGTTTTTTTGTTTTTGTTTTTTTTTTTTTTGTCTTTTTGAGACAGGGTGTCACTATGCAGTTCAGGCTGGCCTTGAGCTCACTTTGTAGTCCAGGCTGGTCTTGAAATTGTAGCAACCCTCCTGCCTCAGCCTCCCAAGTGCTGGAATTAGAGGCATGCATCACCACGCTTGGCATTCTGAATTCTTTTTGTCCAACCCTTGTACCTGTGCCAAGAAGGGGAGTACAGGAGGCAAAAACAATAAGGACAGTCAGTTGTCCATGAGGGGTAGGAGAGAAGTCAGATTTTCATTCTCATGTGTCTCTACATCTCTTAGTTCTCACTTCTACATCTTTCATCTTCATTAAGTGACCTCCAGCTTCCCTATTCTGGGGAATCTGAGCCATCCCTTAGGTGTGTCTCACGAACAGGTTACCTAAGATACAGGACGGAGCAGGGAAGAGAAGCTGATTTCACTTCAGCACCCAGCTCATTGGCTGCTTGGAGCACTACATTAAGAAGTAAGAGCCACTCGACAGGAAAGAGCTCGCCAATCTACTGTGAGCATGGGAAGCAAGGACAGCGACGCTCCAGCTGTCACCGGCCGTACTGGTTTAGAGCCCTATCATGAGTTAACCATAAAATACATGCAATAATTATTGAACACTGGAAGGTTTTCTGAAAAATTTCAAATGTAGGAGTTTCTCTCCTTGGTATCCTAGACCCTTGGGCTTTTACACTGTCCGTTAATAATGGCTTATCTCTTATTTTTGATAACATGGAGGCTTAGCTCCTTATCTGTGGCATGGCTGGCTCGGTTAACTGCAAGTCATTGTCAGTTTCCTTCTGGACAGAACTCTATCAACTCCATTCACAAACCCTGGGTGTATCATGGAACCGCCAGGAGTTAAATTTGTTGAAATCACAGAAACTTTTGGAATGTTATTGCTTGACTGGAGTCAAGCATGTCGTTGAATCCACTAGCTATTATGGTTGCAAATACAGAATGGTGACCTGAGATAAGAGACTGATTGCAGGGAACAATGCTTAAAATAACTTGGTAACTGAGAGGTTGAGAATCCCTGGTCTAGTGACATATGATGTCAGTCTTAATGTACTCCTTCAAACACTCCCCTGGATTTCTGGAAATTCTGGGGTTTTCAAATTGTATTGAGAGTGTCATGAGTTTACTTCAAAGTGCCCATCCTTAGTTCAGGATGAATTACCTGAGACTTTTTAAAAATAACGAATAGTTTCTATTAAGTAATTAAATGTCTTTTGTTATAGAATTCTAAAGGCTCTGCGCACTGCTGTGGAATTCCAAGGGATAAGCTTTCGGGAATTCAGTTTGCCACTTGGTGTTCTCAGTGAAAGGCTCGGCTGGTGTTCAAGAGCCCGCTCTGCTCTTAAGGCAGCCAGGCTGCCTAGCTGGTTTCACGCTGGTCCTGTCCTAATATGCCTCCACCTAAAGCTACACATACCCATAAAAGACCTAGTGATAAAATATTTTGATTTTCTGGGTTCTGTTTTGTTTTTCTGGGTTTTCTTTGGGGTCTTTTCTTCCTTTGTTCATCCTCCCTCCCTCCCTCCCTCCCTCTCCCTCTCTCTCTCTCTCTCCCTGTCTCTTTCTTTCTTCCTGTTATCATCAGTACTGAGTATTAAACCCAGGGCCCTTGCTCTAGGCTAAATCCCCAGCCCTCTGCCTGTTTGTTTCTCTGTTTGTTTGTTTTTATCCTGAAGTAAGGAGTTGGCACCTTCTTAAGGGTCCAGGCTGGGCTCAGACTCACCGCCCTCCTGCCTCCCTCCCCTGCCGTGCTGGGGTACAGGCGTGGGCCGCCCTGGCCAGCCCCTTCTGTATTTTCTCTGTCCTAAGCTTCCATTGCAGAAGAATTCCTGCATTTTAAGTTACTTTCCATTTTAAGACCCTTTTAACAAACAAACAAACCTTGGCAAGTGACACAGCGGGGCTTGGGGTAGGAAAGGAGCAGATCAGCGCCAAAAGCCTCTCCTGAAAGCAACAGAAAGGTATTCTGTACTCGGGGGCCTTTCTAGTGATACTGACTCCCTACTTCCTTTCTCATATTGTCTTAAAATTTTCCTCCCTCTCATCACACTTCTCTGCTTGCTCACTCCTGGCCTGTTTTCTAGATTCATGTTTTTCTTCTAGTCTCTTCCAATTTCCCTTGGAGTCTCCTGCTTCTTTCCTCCTTGTCACGGTTTAGATCTGAAGTCCTCACCCCTAGTCTCATGTGTTAGAAAGGTGACTGGATCGTGGGGATCCTATATTCCTCCACTGAATATGCAAATCTTTGTTCACAACTGAATATGCTATGAAGAGGGGGGCCTGTTAAGTAGAGCCAGGCGCCTGGGGGTGTAACCCAGAAGGGCGCATCGCCCCTCCTGCCTCCTCCATTTTCTGCTCTCCGGCTGCACGGCGCACACAGCTTTCCTCTGCCAGACCCTTCCATCATGCCCTCCCCGCCTTACAATAACTATCTCTTCATTCAAATTGCAGGAGTCAGCTATTGCATTCTATACTAAGGAGAACAACTAAAACATTTCTCGTCTTTCCTGCTCTCCAGGCTCCATCTTTTACTGCCTTAGCTTCCGCTCTCGGTTCTTTCTGTGAAAAACATTGCCCCCCTTATGGTGTCAGACTATGCTTCCCGCAGTGTGTCCACCAAGCCCTACTGCTATGGCTGTGTCTGGATGCCCCCCCAAAGCCTCATGCAGTCATACATGGAGCTTTTTTAGAGATGGCTGAATCTAGAGGATGTGATTGATTCATTGATTCATAGGATGAAGGGTGTGAGGATAAAGGGTGGGTGATTACTAAATCGGTCCGCTGATTGCTTTGGCACTGCCCTAATATACAATATAAAAGACAGAAAGAGGCTTATCTTGCCCCTTGGTTGCTTTTGTCACCTTCTGCCCACCATGACTTGTTTCTCCTCTGCAAGGCCGGTCTGCCATGCCACCCTGCCTTGGAGCCAGCTAATGAAAGACTGAAAGCTCTACAAACTGTGAGCTAAATAAACCTTCTCTCCTTCAACTTTGAGTGTCGGGTATTTTGTCTCAGCAGTGACAGAAAAATAACTAAGACACACTAGATCCATGAACTGCACTGTAGAAAATAAAAAAGATGAGGGAGAGGGGCTACATTTATGCTTAAATAAGCTCAGGAAATACTGTAGGAATCTCTTGGAGATCCAGCATGCCCTTTAGCATCGCACAGACTGTCAGAAGTTCTGTTATGAAGAAACTGGTCAAACACAGTTGATCCCAGTGTTCTCAAAACCTCTTGGCCTCAATGTCTTTTTTCCGCCAAATAAGCAAATGTCACTGAAGTTACATTTTGGGAAACTGGGTGGTAGGTCTTCTTGTCTTGGCCCACTTGGGGGCTTCTGAGCCCCTCTTTCATCCATCTAACCCTTCTATTAAAGGGTTTTCTCACCTCCTGAGCCGTTCTTCAGGCCATGCCAGGCAGGGTCTCCTTTTCTGTCTGTTCTCTTCACTGCTCGGTACTACAGCTGCTCTCCATTGCAAAATCTATACTGCTCACCTCTCCTATAAAATGTTTAAGACTGAGTGCTCTCCCCTCCAATACATTATCAAAGAGGGCTTTTGGAGAATATTACGCAGTGTGGCAGAAGTACAGAAGGGGAGTATTTTGATTCCCTGCTGGTTGTAATAGCAAGTGATGCAATCATTCTAGAGGACAATTTGGCACTATGCAACCAAAGCTTTAAAATTATGCCTTTTTTAATTTTAAAGGGAAAAGAACAAAGACAAAATAACAAACACAAAACAACACAAAAATTGTAAAAACAATAGACAATTTCAAAACAAGATGATATGAAGTCAACAATGGTTGTTATATTACTGATATCTTCAAAGTAATTGCTCAGCTTACCAGATATAGGCATGTAAGATTGATCAAATAATTAAACATTAACTGTTCCTTTCAATCAATCAACAAAAATTAGTAGTATAATTATCTTGACTAACTTGGGGGGGTGTATTCATTCTTTCTTTCTTTCTTTCTTTTTTTCTCTTTCTTTCCTTCCTTCTTTCTCTCATACCAGTTGTTCTTTCCTGTTGATCTGCCTTTTGATTTTATCCTGAGGAAAAAATTGTGGAGGTAAGCAAAGCTTTAGCTACCAGTACTTTTTTTACTGGAGTGTTGTTTATAACAGCAAAAATTTGGAAGCAACCCCCAATATTCAAAAAGGGAGACTGGTGGTATATACTGTGGCACATTCCTATGATAGAGTATGAGCTCTTAAAGAGTAGAGATTTAGGAGCATATTTATTGTCATAAAATAGGTGCCCCAAGTTAATGCTATGTAAACACACACACAGGCTGGGGATATAGCTCAGTGAAATAAGCGCTTGCCTAGCAAGCGCAGGATCCTGAGTTCGATCCCCAGTACCGCAAAAAAAAAAATAAATAAAATAAAAAATAAATACACATACACACACACAGAGGTATAGAGTTAGCCCATTTTTGACAAAATATCACAAGTATGAAATATTCATATTAACATGTAAAAAAACATGGAAAGAAGTCATCAAAATTTGGCACAATTTCTCCTAGTGGGTAGCTCATTTCAACTTCTTGTTTATCTGTGCTTTCTAATTTCTATATAAAGAGCATGTGCTTTTTGTATATTGAAAGGAAATAGAAAAAGTAACACAAATGGTTGGTGATCATTCACAAGCTTTGTTACCATTTGAAGTCCCAGTTTACTCCAAATAGGGCCCTGTACACACCAACTGGGACTTCTCTGTCTCTTGGGGAATAAGTGCTCCATGAGGAAGGTCAAAGAGAATGTCAACCTTCCTTCTGCTATCTGAGGAAATCTGGACACAAGAGCCAGCTTCTGGGTTGAGATGGTGCAATTTACTGAGGAAAAAAAAGGTCAACACACACCACCATCTATTTATTTAATATTAAAAATAATATTTCACTGAGTTTGGCTGGCGTCAGTTCGAGCAGTTAGTCATACAGGAATTCAAACAAAAGCAGTCTTGGCCCTGGGCCAGAGTGCTGGTGCTGGGTGGTCTATGTCAGTCCTTAGCTCAGACTAGCTCCTAGGCTGCTTGCAGACCTGCTTCGGGTTGGGAAAAGATGTATTCATTTATTTATCAGAAATGTTTTAACAGGAAATGCTAATCGTTTGCAGTTAGGGAGAACTGCCCTGAGACAGCTGGTGGAACCCAGCAGACCTGACTGGGGAGACTGCAGCTCTTTGCCTTGGGGTCGAATCAGGGCCCAGTAGGAGACTACACTAGAACTTAGCACGCCAAGTTAGCTCAGAAGGTCTTGGCTGCTTTGTGTCCGGACAAAAGAAAGAGGAACGGATCACTCTTTCAGCTGTTCCCATATCTATTGTCATTTTTTCCCCTTAGGAACCTAAAGTTGTGTTTTTGCTGTGGCTGTAAAGCAGGTGCAGGTTCTGTTAGGAGCAAACAGGCCCGTCACGTCACAAAGCACAAAAACCTCCAGCTGGATTCATGGCACCCAGAAGGAAGCAGCACTCCTAATTCGAACCCACCCTGTGTGTGACTGTGGGCTGGTGGCGTCGTGTGTGGGTTCAGGGGTCGTAGGAGTACGAGAGCGTGTGCAAGACAAGTGTCGGCAAGGGATGTTGGGCATACCCACAAGCTCCAGGCTGCGTTCCGCTGTTAGATCACATTCGTGTGTACATTTTTTTTAAGATATGGTCTCAGTATGCAGTCCAGGCTGGCCTTGAGCTTACTTTGTAGCCCAGGCTGGCCTTGAACTCACAACAATACTCCTGCTTCAGACTCCCAAGTGCTGAGGTTACAGGTGTGCGCCACCACAGCCAGCACTTCATGTGTAATTTTGTGGTATCCAAGAAAATGATACCGAGAGCGGAGGATACCCAGGCGCTAATGCATGTGTATGACTGGAACATGAGCAGGTTTGTGTTTTTAAAAGTCCTCTTGCAGCTGTTTGAAAAAATGTAGAATTTCACTCTTGGGGGAAGGGCGTGGGGAATGGGTCTAACCCGGTCTGGCAGGACAAAGAGCTGTTCCTGTGTTTCCAGATAACAATAGAGGTGAAGCCTAACCCTGGAAGCCAGTCAAGATTCCCAGAGATAAACCCTGAGGCAGCAAGAACACTGTCAATGAAAAGAAACTGACCTCTCGCCTCTTGAGTCACAGAATTCCCACAAATGCTACATCCCCAGTCGGCTCTGCAGGACTCACCACCACAGCCCAGACCTTGACGCCACTTTGTAAACAGCACGGAGGGCACTGCGGGAGTCTTGAGGAAGGACTGTTTTAGAAGCATCACCAGAGCACCATCAACTCTGGCACCTCAAAATGCAGAACGCCCCTCTTTTTCTTCTGTAGGCTACCCTCTCTCTCATGCTCTCAACGCTAGGAGAGAGCCCTTTGAATGGTTTTCCTCTGGCAGTGTGGTCTGCTGCTCCTGAGGGGCCTCATGTGAGCCTTTAACTGACACACAGGGTCTGAAACCCAAACCAAGTGCCTCTGGAGGGGCTGCAGTGCCTCAGGACATGAGGCAGGAAATCGCAGGGCAAAAAGAATACAGAAGTTTCTGGGACACGGAGGACTGGAGTTGGAGGAGGGATGAGAAAGGTGCTATGGGCCTCTCACCCCCAAAACTCATGTTGGAGTTCAACCCCACTGAGGAGTACTGATGTGTACAAACTTAATCTCACTGTGGTATTTAGAAGTCGGGTCTTCAGGAGGTAATTACGATTAGATAAAGTCATCAGGTAGAACTTCACAATTAAATCTGATGGCTTTCTAAAAACAGCAAGACACTAGGGGATACGCTCACACACATGCTGCCTGCCTCCTTGCCCAGCCTCAGGCCTCTACCAGCAAGGCCATTACCAGACGCGGCCCCTCAATCTTAGACCGGAACAGTGAGCTAAAATAAACCTCTTTTGTGTTATGAGCAACAAAAGACGGACTAAAACAAAATGTTTGCATTGATAACAGTAAGCAAGGGTTAAGTAAAAGTTGGAAATTCATTAACTGTCTTGTTTATGATCCAGAATTAATCTCTTTAAACCTGAATTTCCTCAGAAAAAGAGAAAGATAGAGAGATAGAGAGATAGAGAGATAGATAGAATATAAATATTGGAGTTTTGGAGCTTCTGGTCCTTAAATATGATAAACTAGGACTCTTTCCTCTGACCACTGCTTGTCATACAGCCCAGAAAACCATTAAGCACCACCTAAGTCTCTAGAACAAAGGTTCTCAGCCGTGGCTATCCATAGAAGTTACTTAGGGAGCTCTAGACAATGTTAATGCACGAATCCCATCCTCAGTTATTGATGGAACTGGCCTGGATGAGGCCAGGACTTGAGGATGTCTCTCTTCTTTTATGAATTCTCTTGTCCACTCTCAGCCTAAAATGTAGATATTTTGTAAAGTTCTGTCTGTAACCCTCACATTTCTTTGTATTTCTCCTGTATTTCTCTTGCCATTCATTCCAGCTTCATTGGGGCAATGACTCATATAACCGTCTTTCTTTTGTCCACGTATACCTGGGACCAATTCATATTTGGTCCCAGGCCTCATACTGGTCCCTAAAGCTTTTCCTTGTCTTCAGCTCCCTCTTTGTTTATTGGTGCATCTTCCAGTGTTTTATCATCAAGGCTCAAAACCTTATTGTTTCCTTCATTGATGAATTTTAAAATGTATTCATAGAGTTCCTACCCTGGCTTGTCTTCATCTCCAAAGAGAATATTGTCATCAAGAGCTTGGCTAAGCCTGCCCTCCTAAGAGAATTCTGCCTAGCCAGGAGTGGCGGTGTTACCCTGTAGTCCCAGCTCTCCCAGCTGAGGCAGGAGAATCACCTTGAGTTTGAGACCAGCCTGAATTTACATAGTGAGTCCAAGGCCAGCCTGAACTACATAATGAGACCCTGTCTCAAAAAAATCCACAGAATTCTGCCTATTTCAGGATAGTCCTTAGCTTTCCAAAGCTTAAGAAACATATTTTGATATTCTTGGAGAATGGCAGGTAAATTTTTGAATTACTTTCAAAATAGTTTGGGTGTTAGACTATATATGAATTGCACTGAGATTGAGCCATGTGGATGCCCAGCTTATATTTGGGTGATACACAGCACTTCTTCATTTGCTATTTAAAAATATTCCTAAATCCTGTAATTTTTTTTTTTTTGCCCTCTAGCCATATCACTCTCTACTGCCCAGCAACCTCATACACTTCAGCTAAACCACCTCCTTCCTGTCCTTGCATATGCAGGTCTCCATAGCAAGGATGACGAGGATAATTCTTTTTTTTTTTTGGCGGTACTGGGGATCAAACTCAGGACCCTGTGCTTGCTAGGCAAGCGCTTATTCCACTGAGCTATATCCCCAGCCCGACGAGGATAATTCTAATAGCTAACATTTATATCATGCTTACTATGTCCAGGCACTGTTCTATGTGTTTTGCCTACATCATTTTATTTAGTTATTGCAATAACCCTGTGAGGTAGTACTGTAGAAAACTAAGACAGGGAAGTCAAGCAATTTTCTCAAGATTAACAAGCTACAACTATCACAGATAAGATTTGAATCCGAGGTCTACAATCTGGATAGGACACTTACACTTTAACAGCCCAGTACATGCCTGAAACATTCTTGTCCTTGTTCTGTGTCTACAGGAAGTTTCCATTCGTTACTGCTTCACATTTTGCACCTCCCTCTGCTCAGCACTATCCAATAAATAATGTGCTTCACTGTTGTCAGATTTACAGAGTTACTTAACGGGTCCCACTGGTATCCAAGCAGAAGGCATCAGCATGTCCATGATCCGGATTTTGACTTAGAGAGATCCACTTTAGACTGAGGTCTTTGGGGACACTTAGCCTAAGAGCAGGGAACATATGTTTATAAATCTTACCTTTGAGTTTCATCTTCTTCCTCATAATGTCTTTGACGTGTCATCTGTAATGCAAACCACAGAATGGCCATACTTGAGTGAGGCAAAGATTTAATGCTGCTGCTCTGCTTCAAGTGGCTATACCTAGAACTGTGGCTGTGTTTTAGCAGTCACTGTGAAGTACACATACAGTGATTTAGTGGAGTTTGGTTTGTATTCACATTTGGCTTGTTCTAGTGTCTCAGAGTGAGCGTTGGAATCGCTACTAAAGCAAAGAGCAATGTAGATGGCCAGTAACAGTTTTCAAGTGAATAAAAATATTATTTTATTTGAGAACTATGTAAATCAATTATTTTAATTCTATAAAATACACAAGTAACTTTAAGGATAGAAACATGTTTTTAAGTTTAAATGCAGACATCTACTTTGAGCGAGGGTGGAAGAGCAGATTGTTTATTCTGTCACCTGAAATAACCATAAAAAAATTGACAAAATATATTAAACAACAGTTTGAAAGGCCTTAACAGAACAGTGATACCTGAGAGATATGAAACAAATGAAATAAGTACTACAGTTTCCCCAGGGATTCCCAGGCCACAGCACAAAGTAACCCAGGCAAACCCCATGAGTTGAGAATCTGGTGAGACCAAGGCTGCTGGAGTTCTTAGTATGGTGTACAAGAGAGTAGAGACGAGCACAGGAACAGGAGATTCTGGAGGTTTTCAAAGTGGATCCACTCCAGAATTCATCTGATGGCACGGGGGCACACACCTATAATCCTAGCACTTGGCTAGGCGGGAGGATGCTGCGAGTGCAAGGCCAGCTTGGGCTACATAGTGAATTCAAGGTCAGCCTGAACTACATAGCAAAAGCTTGTCTCATAAGAAAAGAAAAAGATTTCATCTGAGGAATGATCACATACACGTAAGGAAACTATCAGAGGCAAGAGGAAGAACCATCCGAGATTACCAGAGATGCTAGACACCCATACAGGCAGGGAAGAGTGTCTATTCCCTCAAGCCAGAGTTGGAAAACTCAAGAGTTATGAGGGTAGAGTACACAGCAAGGTATGGCCTAATACTGAGCACTAATTAGACCTGACTGAACATTGCCTTAGTCCTTCCTAATCCTAAAAACAAGACCCAAAATATTCAAACCACTTCCAAGTGACTTAACCAAATCACTTAGAACAAAGCTTCAGAATATTTTTACAAATTCATTTCAATAAAATGAAATTCAAATACTTTGAATCAAATCATCAGGCATCAGAAAAAGCACAAAAGGCTGGGCATGGTAGCACATACCTGTTGTCCTTACAATTGGAGAGACTGAAGAACAAGGAACAAAAATTTGAGCCCAGCCTGGACAACTTAATAACTTCGCCAGATTGTCTCAAAATTGATGGAGATGCAGGTCAGTGAGAAGATCCTGGGCTCAGTCCTCAGTACCACACACATAAGTGCCATAAAGTACAATCCAATCCATAGCTAGGAGATAGAACAATCTTTGAAACTGATAGAACAGATACAGATGTTAGATTTGGCAAAGACCTTAAAAGAATTACTATAATTATTACATATGTTCCAAAATTTAAGTAGAGACATAAAAGATCTATAGACACATCTAAATACCATTTGCTTTATTTCTAATTACATGGCTGGAAAGAACATGTTTGAAAAATGAACTTTCTAGAGGCACAGACAATATTTCTTTTTCCAAATATTTTGGCATCATGGTAATAGACTTCTTGTTTGTTATATTTTTGCTTTATTTCTATTTTGTGTTTTTATTATGGATTTTTTTATTGCACCAAAAATACATACAACTTGCCATCTTAACCATCTCTGGCTGCACGATTCAGTGGAGTTAAATATACTTTATTCACATTGTTTTGCAACCCATCTCCAGAACTTTTTCATCTTGCATAACTTGCATTATACAACTTCCCATTCCCTCCTCTCCCCAGTCCCTGTAAACTACCATTTTACTTTCTATTTCTATGAACTTAATTTCTGTATATTTCATATAAGTGGAACCATGTACTATTTCTCTTTTTTTGACTGGCTTATTTCATTGAGCATAACATCCTCAAGGTTCATGCATGTTACAGTGTGTTCCAGGCTATCCTTTCATTGTAAGGCTGAATAATATTCCACTGTACATATGTACAACATTCTGCCAGTGGATACTGGAGTTGCTTCTACTTCTCGGCTATTGTGAATAGTGCTGCTGTGAATAAGGGTACGCAAATATTTTTGAGACATTCTTTTTACACTGGTGCCTCAGAACTCTTTGCTAGCTGTTTCCAGGAGGCATGGCAAATGTCAAAAAGGAAAAGTACCAAGCACACTGTTCCAGCTGAGCAGGGTAGTGAGGCATGAGGCACTCGATACAGACAAGTTCTAGCTTGTACATCAACAACCAAACAAACAGCAAGCATCAGGACAAGATGTTCTTCTGAGAATGTGTCAAATACCAAATTTGATGATTTTCCAAGCAGTTAAGTACTGAAATATAACTGAAATTCTTCTAGATCTAGACCCTGAAGTGAAATTTCTGTATTATACGGTAATTCTACTCTATTTGAGAAATCACCATGTTATTTTCCATAGTGGCTACACCGTCTCACATTTCCACAGTCCGTACACAAAAGTTCCCATTTCTCCTCAGCCTTGCTAATGATAGTTGTTACAGTTTGTTTGCTTTGATTTTTCATTCAGATTTTATTGGTACATTTTAGATATATATAAAGATCACATTCATCATAGGAAATGCGGACCTGTACATGATATAACTGGCTTCTTTTCTTCCCCACCCCCTCCCTTCCCTTCAGCCCTTCTTTCCCTCCCCACTTACAAAAGCTTTGTTTCCATTTTTTCCTTCTTTTCACATTTTTCTTTTTACTTTTCCTTTCTTTTTTTTTCCCTCCTCCCTCCTTTGTTCCCTCCCCCCACTTGGACAATAGGAAGAAAGTGTTTGTGTATTTTTGTAGCAGCCACCCTCGTGGGCATGCTGTGGTACTTGTGGCTGGGGTTTGCAATTCTCCGATGGTCAGTGATGTTACCCTGTTTTCATGCGCTGGTTGGCCACCTGTGTAAGATGGATGGCGCTCCGTCCACTCAACACTTTCGCTTACTATTTTTTTCCAACATTCGGTGCTGGGACCGGACTGAGGGCCTTGTGAACACTAAGCACATGCTCTACCGCTGATGGGCGTGCCCATCCCCTCCTATTTCCATTTGTAAATTGGACTTGGGGGGGGATTTATTGTTAAATTGTAATGGGAAAATATACATTTTTTTTAATCCTAATCACACTTTTAGATGTGAGAACAATGTGTGAGCTGAAAAGTACCACTGGATGAAATTAGTAGCAAATGAGACAGGAATATTGGTGACCTTGACAATATTGCAGTAGGGTTCAATTGCCGGCACCAAAAAAAGAAAATAGTAAAAAAAAAAAAAAACAAAAACAAGACAGCCAATATTTCAATGGAACTATCCAAAAGGAAACAGGAAAAAAATATAATAACTTAAAACACATGGTGACATATGCCAGTCATTCCAGCACCCTGGGAGGCCAAGCAGGAGGATCACAAATTCCATTCCCACCTGGGCAGCTTAGTGAGGCCCTGACTCAAAATTTAAAAGACTGGAGATGTAGCTCAGGCTAAAGGCTGTGGGTAAAACCCCCAGTATCACACACACACAAGAGCACCAGTGACCTCTAGAACATCGTCAAGAAGCCTAATACACATGTAATTGGAGTCCTCAAAGGAAAGAAGAAAGGTCCAAAAATATACTTAATAAATAACACTTCCCCAAATCCAAACATTATCAAAACCCATAAACACAAGTATTTCAATAAACCCTAAACAGAAGTCTCATCATAAACAAATCGATCAAAGCAAGGATAAAAAGAAAATGTTAAAAGTAGCCCAAAAATAAAGAAAAGAAGGAAGGACGGACGACACACTGCATCCAGAGGAGCAAAGACAGATTGATGGTGTATTTCTTTTTGGAAATAATGCAAAAGAGAAAATAGTGGAGTGACATCACTGTGAGGAGTTACCAGGCAAGAATTCTATACCCTGTGAAAGTATCTCTCTGAAGCCAAGGCTGAAAGAATTCATCACACGCAGATCCGCATTAATAGAATTATTTCACGAAGTCCTTCAGGTACAAGGAAAATGACCATCAGTGCAAATGTAGGTCTACAGAATGGAATGAAAAAGTCGGAAATGGGAACTATGTGAGCGAACACGTGTACTGTTATCTCAAAGTCTCCCTGAAAGCAGACGGGTCCAACCGAAACAACAACAGTGAAGTATGAATTTACAGCACACGTACGAGTAAAATGTACGGCAACAGCAGCACAGAGGTCAGGAGGGGAAGTGAAGCTGCACCATTACAAGGTTTTTATACCGTACGGCCTAACTTGAAGGTAGTCTGTGATACATTAGAGATGTCCACTATAAATTCTAAAATAACCTTTAGAAGACATAGACAATGAACCAATAAGAAACAAAATGGGATCATATAACCAGGCAGAAAAAAGAGAAGGGGTATAACAAGCAGATGGAGCCAGTAAGTAACGAACTGTAAGATAACAAATTTAAACCGAGTCATAAAATAAGACCACTAAGAATGAAGAGGTTAGGGCTGGGGATATAGCTCAGTGGAATAAGCGCTTGCCTAGCAAGCGCAGCGTCCTGAGTTCGATCCCCACTACCGCAAAAAAAAAAAAAAAGAAGAGGTTGAACACCTCAGTTAAAATCAGAGGTTGTCAAATTGGATTTTAGAAAAAAAACAAGACCCAAATATAGGCTGCTTATAACAAATGGATCTTAAGTATAAAGAAACAGATTAAAAGTGTAGAAAAAGATATGCCTTGCTTCCATTTAGCAAAGAGTAGGTAGATTTCAGAACAAAGATTGTGATCAGGGATAAAGGAGGCAAGGCGTGAAAAGAACATAACAACCCTACACTTTTATGCGCTAACATCAGAGCTTCAAAACGCAAGGAGCAAAACTGATAGAACCGCAACAAAAAAATGGACAAACTGGATGAAAAATACTTGGCATTTAAGTATCCCTCTCTCAACAGTTTGTAGAATTAAGTAGAAAGAAAATCAAGAGACAGAAGAGTTAAACAATACTATCAACCAACCTCGCCTAATTGATGTTTGTACAACACCCCACACACAGCAGAATCCACGTTCTTGTCAGGTGCACATGGAATATTTACCAAGCTTGTTCACCCACAGACAAACTCTGAATAAATCTAAAAGAATTCAAGTCATACCAAGTGTGTTCAATGGCCGCAGTGGAATTAACAATGAAACGAAAACAAAAATCTGGAAAATCCCTAACCATTTGGAAATTAATTTACAAATTCTAAATAAGTTATGAATCAAATAAATCAAAAGGGAGCTTGGAAAATGTTCTTAGCTGAGGGAAAATGTTCTTAGCTGAGAGAAAATGAAAACACACATCAAAATTGGTGGGCTATGCTAGCTCAGTGCTTGGGAAACGTACAGCACTAATCGTCTAGATTAGAAAAGAAGAAAAAGTCACAAGTGAAATTATTGGTGGGTCTCAGCTTCCACCTCAAGAAACTGGAAAAAGCAAAGCAAATTAAATGTGCAGTAGATGGAAGTTATGAAACAGTGGAGTAGAAGTAGGCAAAAGAGAAAACAGAAAAATAGAGAAATCGATGAAAACAAAAACTGCTTCTTTGAAAAGATCAATAAAAATAGAATAAAGCTCTACCTAGAGTGGTCAGAAAAAAGAAAAGATAAAAATTTCTAATATAAGTAATGAAACGTATGACATTACTATAGATTTTACATGTTAAAAAGATAAAGAGGGAATATTATGAAAAAGTATTGCAAATAAATTTAACAACTTACACAAAATGGGAAATCTCTCAGACATAAAGTACAAAATCTAAGAAGAAACAGAATAGCCCTTTATGTACCTGAGAAATTGAATTTGTAGTTAGTACTTTTCCATAAAGAAAAGTCCAGCTAAGATGGCCTCACTGGTGAATTCTACCAAACATTTTATGGGAAAAAAATGCTAATTCTGCACTGACTCCCCCAGAAAGTGAGAAAATTAGGCCTACTTCCCAACTCATTGAATGAGGCCAGCACTACCCTGGTGAGATAAGGACATCACGGGTAAACCACAAGGGCTGAGGATATAGCTTAGTATTGGGTTCAAATCCCAGCACTAGGTTTTAAAAAAGACAACACAAATCTACAGATCACTCTCCCTTATGAATCTAAGAACAAAAATTCTAAACAAAATTTTTATCACAATGAATATAACAAAATTTTAAAAGAATAGGGCATGGGCCGGTGATATAGCTCAGTGGAATAAGTGCCTGCTTGCCAAGCGCGAAGTCCTGAGTTTGAACCCTGGTACAGCCGTAAATAAATAAATAAAAGAACAATGCATTGTGGTCATTTGGATGCAAGGTTGGTCTACCATTCAAAAATTAGTGTAATTTAGCATGTTGATAGAAGAAAAATGAAAGCCACATACACATCTCAACAAATGTACAAAAGTCATTTAAGGAAACCCAACATCCAGTTCTAATATTGCTTTTGGAGTTCAACAAATAGCAATAATGAAGAATACCCTCAACCTTATTTTGTTAAAAAAAAAAATCTCTGAGAGATCTACAGCTAAGATAGATACTAGTGATGAAAGGATCAGTGCTTTCTCCCTACATCCAGAGTGTGACAAGGAAACGTGCTCTCACCGCTCCTATTCAACAGTGCATTAAGGACCTGGCCAAACAAAGAGGTAACACTATCTCTATTCATAGAAGACACCATTCTCTATGAAGAAAATCCTACAGATTCTCCAACAAACATCTTGGAACCAATAGATAAGTTCAGAAAATTGGATGATACAAGATCAATATGCAAAAAAAAAAGGTATTTCTATGTGATAGCAATGAACAATTGCAAATTGAAATTAAATAGAGAGTGCCATTTATAAGAGCGTCAAATACTTCCATATAAGTCTGACAAGAGAGGCAAAAACTGTACACTACAAACCACAAAACAATGTTGAAAGAAATCAAGACCAAAATAAATAAATACATAAATAGGTTCTCCCTTTCCTGATGCTCCAAAGATCACGGCCCCGACAAACCGGGGCTGCATTTTCCCCCACCACCGCCAGAAAAGGCCTCCAGGTGGAGCTCTTTCATTCGATTCTTTTGCTGTTGCCAGAAATGCCCATTTCATGATTCTAATGTCCCCTCAGCTGGGGAGACCTCCCCATAAGCTTCAGGACTGCAACTGGAATCCTCTTTAACCCGAGGAAGATACCACGGGAAGCACGTTCAGTACATGAACCAGTTGAGTTAGTCAGATTGAGTTCCTCCTCATCTCAAGGAGCCCACTGTTCATTGTGAGCTTTCTCTGGGTCCTCCAGCTCACTGTGCTTCTGCCTAAAATGACCTCCTGACTCCACCCACCATGCGTTGGATGTTTCCCATCCTTCAGCGAAAACTTCTTCCCACTCAAGCAACTCATGCTCACAGAATTGTCCCCCCAAGAAGTCTGACATCTGGACACAGAAGAGGGTAGCACGTTGTGAGGGGAAAAGAGTCCAGTGTGCTAGCCCCTCAGCACCGAGGAGCCAGCAGTGCTTCCCTGTGGAAGGGCCACAGAGAGGCTGCTGCTGTAACCATGAACTAGATGTTGATTTTCTTGGATCAACTACACAAAACTCTTAACCAAAGTAATCACGCCCCATGCTTAGCTGCTTCTACTTCCTCTCACCACCTAGGTTCTCTTTATTTTCCCAATCATGCTTAGCATTCAGTGTGGGAAATAATAACCCAGCAGAAAGGGGTGGAAGGAATGTCGTCATGGTTCTGGAGAGCAAGAGCCCATTCTGAAGTCATCTTTGTGTATCACAAAGCACCGTGCCTTATCTACCCCAGGCAGACGCCTTTACAACAGGTATGAATATAGGAAAAAAAAATATCTGCTGAATTCCAGCTTACTTGGAGAATGGAAGCTGCAGAAGCTCAAGAGAAATTCCAGGGTTTACCCTGATGGCTACAGAAGGGCCAGGGATATAGTTCAGTGGCACAGCACCTGCCCGGCCAGCGTGAGTTCGATTCCTGGTATCTAAAAAATAAATAAATATAAATAAAGCCTACAGAGATATCGATTACTCTGGGGCTTATTTCCACTTGTAATTTATAGGTTGAGAGGGTGATTCAATTGCTCTGTCAAACAACATGTACCAAACACATAGAGCCTACTGGTGTGCCATGGTGATCTAAACCTTTTCACAGGACCAGACATAAGAACTTACCCTACTGGTGCTCTTAAGCACAGCTTTAATGATGTCTTCCTTAGCAAACTCTCCCGCTCACTTGGTGGCTGCAGGGCAATTTTAGTGGACTCCAATAGCTATCAGTTTCCTGCTACTCGTCTTATTTTGATCCGGAATCTAATTCCTCTTTCCTTGAATCTAGCTGGCCTCAGTGACTTATCTCACTAAGCGAATGGGGTAGAAGTGATGTCCTGGGACTTTCAAGACTAAATCATAAGAAGCCTGGGCTGGGCGTGGTGGCACACACCCGTAATCCCAGTACTCAGGAGGCTGAGGCAGGAGGATCATTGGGAGTCCAAAACCAGCCTGGGCTACAAAGTGAGCTCAAGGACAGCCTGAACTGCATAGTGAGACCCTGTCTCAGAAAGACAATCAATCAATCAATCAATTGTAAGAAGCCTGAAGCTTCTACCCGGGCTTTTTGAAGCAATCACTCTTAAGTAAGCCAGGCACCAGATAAAACATCTGATCACACTGTGGCTGCACTGCTTCTAGGAAGCACAGCCGCCCACTTGGAGCAGCTCCATGGGAGAAGAGCGGCCTGACCAGGCCAGCTGCACATGGGTGCAGACACCTTCCGATGATACCGGTCTCGGCTGCTGTCCGATGGCAACTGGTAGATCCTACACGAAATGATCCAAGTGAGCTGACGCAAGTGGCAGAATCATGCAATAATAAGAATTTACTCTTAAATACCACAGTAAAAGTAAGCAGCTGTAGTTATATGAGATATTATCAGGAGAATTTGGGAGAATTTTCTCACAGTTTTGCAACATTTTATGGATTCTAGCATTTAAGTTGTTAAAGAACAAAACATTGCCCATCTAAGCTGCAAAAGATCCATTCTGAAAAAATTAATGACAGCTGGAGACTTTCTCTGAGCCACGTCCCGAATGCTGACAGCACCAGGCCACAGCTAACAGGTGTGTGTATCTATGGCCCTAAGTGCATTTGTGGCTTTGAAAGCCCCAGGGAAAGCTCTGACCCCCCCCTCCTCCTCCCAGTGCCAGTGACTCAGCCTCAATCTTAGCACGTCTCTCATCACATTCGGGTCTCTTACTGGGGAAACGCCCGGTTCTTACTTTGTCTAATGAGAAAAGACACTGCTATAGTTCTTCGTTTTTCAAAGATTGACATGACGATATGAACAGGCATGAAATGTCACTCAACCAAAGGAAAGAGATTTTCTCTATTAGTGCTTCTTTAAATATCCTTTTTCTTTGGTTCCTAAAAGAAAAAAAGAAACTTGTAACAAACAAGTGAAATCATGTCCTCGCCTCTTCTCTTTAGCCCTTCAGGGTAACCATGCCCCCCAGAGCAGCATCCCTTAAGAACAGACCTCTGTCCCGCCCTCCAGCCACAGCTTCCACCACAAATGAGGTGGTGACTAGCAGATTCTCACTCAGACATGTTCATGGTTTGTGATAAGTACCAGAAGCCACTCTGAGTTGGGAGCAGATGGCCCGGAAGAAGAAAGGTGAAGATCAGACAAAGTCAGTAGAGCAATCCACAAATAGTTATGGGAGCATCTAATTTTTCCAACATTGAACTGGTTGGGAAAGTCTTGGACTTCAAGGGCCTGCAGTAGCATCCCAGCTTTGCCATTCACTTGCAGTTCACTTGGGTTGGTTTGCCGTTCTCTCTGGTGGAACGAGAATATTCTTCTCACCTACCTCAGAGGCTTCTGAAAGCCAAAAGTGAATGTAGTGCTTTGTCAGCCACTACACTAATGGAAGCTATTATTATCACACACCATTGTGTACTAGGAGGCCAGAGAAGGAAGAGGGAATTGGGCAGGAGCTGTCAGGGAAGGCTTGATGGAGGACGTTGGTCTAAAGTAGACCTTGGAGGAAGGAAAAGATTGGGAAAAGCAGAAAAGGCATTCCTCCCAGGGGGAACTGAGGGAGAGATTATATCCTGTGGGGGAGGGATGAAAGTGAGGAAATTTGACCTAACCTGTGAGAAGGGTTTTGATTGAGGAACCATATGGAGGATAAGTTTAGGGAGATAAGGGAGCCCCCAATGATGAAGGAACTAGAAAAAAATAAAGATTAGGAAAGGGCAAAGATCCTCAGTAAAGGATGCACACCAACTTCCCACCTGCTCCGTACCACAGAATCTATCCCATGCCCTCATCCCTCTAAAATATTTCTCTGGTCTCTCTCTACTGTAAAACCATAGCAGTGAACTCAGTGGGATGAGAGAAACTGCAAGAACAACACTATCAGTTATACTGATAGATTCAATATGTAGGAAGGAGGTACTTTTAAATTTATTATTGATACTTTCAGAAACAAAGTGACATTTGATCCAGTTAGGTCTCCTCTACAAGACACAACAGATACCTTCCTAATTTTGCACACACTGATCTACCCCAGTTCTAAACACGCACACTGAGAAGAAAAGGCAGCATGCACTGTCACACAGCGGGAGTCAGTCCGGCCAGACCTTCACAAGTCTGTCCTATCTCCCAGTCATGAGCACCTGGCAACTATCTGTAGCTGAGGTATCCCAAGGTAGTAAATTAATCCCCTCGTCGGGTAAAGACCATGAATCATGCAAGGTTCTCCTTTTTTCTTTCTGTATGGTGGGTCCTAATCTTTCTTTGGCACCTTACTACTTTTGAGGGGAGGCCCTTTTATTTAACCTAAGCTTCCCCTCATGAAAAGGAAATAGAATAATCTAGTTGAATTCTAGACCAAGGCAAGCCAAGACAAATATGAGCAAATTTTGCTCTCTTGAGTTTAAAGCATTATTTGAAACAGATCTCATGTGACTTCAAAAGCTGCTACCTCTCCTAGTTATTGCAAGCAGAATCTAATGACTTTTCACAGAGTTACAGCTATTCTTTCAGGTCAAATTACTGCTTGCAAGACAACTAGGAAGCATAATAAATAAAATCCATTCAAAATGAGAAAAACTTAGCTGATGGGACTAGACTTAGGTCTGAAACTCTGTCTTATTTTTTTTGCATTTCTGTTGCCTGGCACAGTAAACATTTAACAAATGAATAAATAAATACACTGAGTGAAATAAAATGGTAGTAGAAAATAACAAATTGTGTAAGAAAAGGCGATAATCCAGCACAAAAAGCAAGCGGAAATTGTCACAAAAATGTCCTATGCAGGGCCAGCGGCACATGCCTGTAATCCCAGCAACTTGAGAGGCTGAGGCAGAAGGACTGCTGCAAGTTTAAGGTCATCCTGGGCTACAAAGTGAATTCCAGGCCAGCCTGAACTGCATAGTGAAACTCTGTCTCAAAAAGAAAAAAAAATTCTGTGTACCCAGTGTAAGTGTAATCGTGTCATTACCAGGAATATAGATTACATTTCCTCAATACAAGATAATTGTGCTAGCTTCTTAGCCTAGAGAATAAAATAGAACTATGATTCCTACCCTGGGAAAGCTCCCAGATTCATGGAGAAAACAACACATCAGTGTATTTCACGGAAATATTTAAAAACAGTTATGTGCAGATTGGCAGGAGAAAGATGCCTTGTCAGAAATGGTGTTGGCAAGTCAGAGACTAGATACCGTTCCTCAGGAAACGTAAATTCAGTATGGTCACGCAGTAGTCACTGAGACGGAGTCTACCTGATTGGGTGGAGAAGACAAAGGCTGAAGATGGCACTGATACTGAAAACAAAGTTGCAGACAAAGTACAGGTTAGGGTCGGTGAAGGTGAGGAGCGAGCTGAGAAGGAAGCAGAAGTTGAAGTGAAGAGCAAGAGCTGAACAGGGCTTGGTGCTCTGTTCTGGGAGAGAGAGAGAGAGAGAGAGAGAGAGAGAGAGTCTGTTGTCGAGGACTGAACCCAAGCCTTCACTCGGGGCTACATCTGCAGCCATTTTTTAATTCTTTACTTTAAGATAGAGTCTCACTAAATCACTAAATTGCCCAGCTTAAGGGTGAACTTGTGATCCTCCTGTTTCAGCCTCCCAGGGCTAGGATTATAGACATGACCACCATGTCCAGTGTATTCTGGGATATTTTTATAAAATGGATCAGCAGAGTGAAAAGACAACCAACAAAATGGGAGAAAATATTTGAAAACCACAAATCTGAGGAGGAACTAGGACCAAAAATACATCAGGAGCCCAAATAACGAAATAGCTAGAAAACCAGCCCAGTTTAAAACTGGGAGGACTTCCATAGATGTTTCTTTTTTTTTTTTTGCGGTACTGGGGATCGAACTCAGGACCCTGTGCTTGCTAGGCAAGCGCTTATTCCATTGAGCTATATCCCCAGCCCCCATAGATGTTTCTTAAGATACACAAATGGGCAACAGCATTTGAAAGCAATGCTCAGCATCACCAGTTCCCAAGGAGATCTAAATCAGAGCCAGAATGAGAAACCACCTCACACCTGCCAGCATGACTGCTGCCACAAAGACGAAGGTGAAGTACGGGGGGGGGGGGGATGTGGAGAAAAAGAAGCTTTCATTCCCTGGGGATGGGAATGCTAGTCAGTAAAACCATTATGGAAACAAACAAAAACAAGGAGGAGCACACCTGTACTCCTAGGATTCTGGGAGGCTGAGGTAGGAGCATCTAAAGTTTGAAACCAGTTTGAACAAATTAGCACATGATTAAGACCTCAACTCAAAATAAAAAAGGGCTGAGCTATAGCTCAGCGATAAGACCTGAATGCAATCCCCGGTAGCGGCCAGGGCCAGGGGGAAGAAAGAGGGAATGGAGGGAGGGAGGGAGGGAAGCAAAAACAGAACTACTGTGTGCTCCAGCAACTCCACCACTAGTGTACATGCAAAGGAAATGAAATTAGTGTGTCAGAGAGATGCCGGCACACCCATGTTTATTGTCTCATATTTCACAATAGTTGAGATAGGAAATCGACCTACGTGTCCGTTGATGCAGCAGATAAATGGATTTAGAAAATGTGGTATATTACACAATGGAATACTATTTAGCCTTTCAAAAAAGGAAATCCTGGCATTTTTGACAGCATGGTTCAAACTAAATGTCATTTGCTAGGTGAGATAAACCAGGGACAGACAGACGAGTACTACATGATCTCATCATACATAGAATCTAGGAAGTATAACTTGAAGCAGAGTAGATGGTCACGATCAAGGACGGGGCAAGGAGGTAGAAGGGGGAAGATGCTGGTCAGAAGATGCACCTTCCTGTCAGACAGGAGCAGCAGAAGGCCTATCGCACGGTGAGTGATGACGATAGTTAATAACATGCTGTATACTTGAAAATTGCTTCTTAAGGAATAGATTTTAAGTGTTGCTCTACCAAAAAAAGTATGTGAGACAATTAAATGTTAATTAGCTTGATTTAGCTATTTCACAATGCATACATATATCCTGTCGCAAACATAGATACACATAATTATTTTTGTTCTTTTGAGACAGGGTCTCACTGTACAGTTCAGGCTAGACTTGAGCTCACTTTGTAGCCCAGGCTGGCCTTGAACTCACAATGATGCTCCTGCCTCAGCCTCCCGAGTACTGGATTATAGTCATGCACCACCATGCCCAGCTTGATAATATTTGAAAATTTAGATAAAGACAAATCAGAGGGTGAATATATTTCCTTCTGGTACTTTGAACAAGTTACTTATCTCTTTGAGACCCTTAGTTTCTTCTTCTGTGAAATAGGATAATAAAAGTCACTTTCTCCCTATAATCACAACTCCACATGTGTGTGTGACCTTGAATATAGTAACATACATGATGCATCTCTTATAATCCTTGTCACATAGTAAATACTCGATAACCTATAGCTGCCCTGCTCATATTAATCAAACAAACAGAGAAGGAGGGCAGCCAATTAGTTAGAGAAACAGCAGTAGGGCAGTCATTTATGGAGTGCCTACTACGTGCCAAGCATTGTTATAAGAGATATTTTATGTAAATTCTCTAGTTCGTTATCCATGGCTGTGAGCTCTTATTCCAGTTCTTCTGCTGACTCACCATATGACCTTAGGCAAATCTCATGTCTCCTTTCAGCCTAGGGTTTCCCTCAATGAAGCAGGGATCATATCTGTCCAATACACTTCTCAGGCTGGCTATGAGGATAATGTGTGTGAAAGCACCATGAAATGCATAAAGTGCCCAGAAAATCTAAGGTATTATTAGGATTATATCCTATATGAGTCATTCCCCCAAATGGAACGTCCATCACCCTGAGGCAGGAGTGAGGCTGGAGAATGACAGGAACCTCCAGAGCTAGTGACTGCTCGGACCCCTCAGATGATTTTACCAGCTCTGTGGTGCTTTTGCGGGCATATTTGGTTTTGCACACCGAACGCATTTAACTGAACTCCTAAACATGAAACTGCAATTATAATTTGAGGTTACAAAAGGAGAAGGAAACAAATGGTTTACAAGTATTTACCAGGCAACCACAGAGACCATGTACATACCCATACCATGATAAAAGTGAACATAAGCTCTCACTTCCAAGACTCTTAAGATGCTGGGTTGATAGGAGAGATGAGGAAGCCACAACTGTAAGCACACACCCATGCGTGCAGCTGGCTGTTTTCAGGGGCCTGGAGAGGGTAGACTTATTTGTAGAAGGATAAACTAAATCAAGACCCTAAGAAATGGGCTGCAAAATATTCCACAAGAATTAGACTATGATACAGCTAGAATTTCGTTTCAGTCCTTTAGCCCCAAGTCATGCTGAAAAGAGGGGTTGATTTTTTACACAGGATAACTGAGTTTTTAAAAGACCTCATGCGGCACAGGGTGTGGTGGCACATGCCTATGAGCCCAGCACTTGGGAGGCTGAGGCGGGAGGACTGCCATGAGTCTGAGGCCAGCCTGGGCTACACAGTGAGTTCAAAGCTAGCCTGAACTACATAGCAATACCTAGTCTCAAACATAATAAAACAAAACAAAACACAACAAAAGCAAAGAAAAACAAAAGAAGACATGGAAAATCGTGTACAACAAACACTATGCTTGACTCCACCATAAAGTAGAACAAATGTAGCAGCCCATATGTACACACTTCTCTAAAGGCGTCCCTCTAAGTTATCCTAGTGAACTTTTCCTCAACGGCAAGAGCAATACTTTATAAATTAAACATGAGATGTGTGTTTGTTTATACAACGTTAAAGACGGCGCTGTTCTCTGCTCCCCAGCCTTCACCTATCGGAGCAAACAAACAAACCAGAGCAAAGCAAAGGGTGAGACCCTTCAAACACGAGAATCATATGCATCACAGCGCATCCTGCATTGTAAAAAGTGAGTGGCAAATGAGAACAAAGAATAAATTCATTTTTCCAGGATCTTTCTTTTTTTTGACTATTTGAGACAGGGTTTCACTATGCAATTCAGGCTGGTCTGGAACTCACAACAGTCCTCCTGCCTCAGCCTCCCACATGCTGAGATTACAGGCGTGCCCCACCATACCCAGCCCTCCGGGAACATTTTTGTCCTCTGGATATAATCATCCATGCCAGTTAAATCTTTGCATTTTAAGCCCTGATTCTGTAATAATTCGATTTTATTTGCCTCTTTGCAGGGAGCCACACCTGTTTCAACAGGTCCCTTTTTCAAAATAAAAGACTTTACTGATGTGTGCTTTACAAACAACACTATACTCCCTTTCTCCTTCCTCCCTCCCTCCCTTCCTTCCTTCCTTCCTTCCTTCCTTCCTCCCTTCCTTCCTCCCTCCCTTCTTCCTTTTTCCTTCCTTCCTTCCTTTGACAAGGTTTCACTATGTTGCTTAAGCTGGCCTTGAACTTATGATGCTCCTGCTTCAGATCTCCCAGTAGCTAGAATTACATGCACAGGCCACTGTGCCCAGCTAAGAGTCACCCATTTTAAGCATACAGTTTGGCAAATGTATATATATATATATATATATATATATATATATATATATAATCATGTAACCACCACCACATTCAAGAGAGAATATTTCTATCACCCCCAAAAAGTTTCACCATGGCAAGTTCCCATCTTTGACATTAGACAAGTACTGATAAATTTTCCTTTTCTAGTATTTCTAGAATTTTCTATAAATGAAATTTCTTTTCTCTAAAAATTCCCACTAGAGCCAAAAAATCTGGTCACCATGATCAGGACCTCCAAACCTGTAAACCAAATAAACCTCTTTTATATGTTTAAAAAATTAAAAATAAAAATTTATTTAAATGAAATCATGTAGCATGTATGCTTTTATTTTAAAAATGACCCATTTAAACAAGAGTTTAACCCGTAGGTATAAATATAATAATTCCAGAAAATGGCAAAACATTTGAATATAACTTAAGGAAAGGAAGGAATCAAATGTAGCAGTAAAGGAGAAACATTGTTTTATTTAAATATGGGATGATTTGCTCAATCCATAAAATAGGAGAATCAATAAATAATCAAGCTCAGGGACTCCAATAAGGTGAGCTTATTAGAATGGTTTGTGATATACCATGTGGAAGGTCAAAGTGGATTAAAACAACTTGAAGTACAAAGTAGGAAAACTCTGGGAATCTGTGCCCAACAGTATTTTCAGAGCTGTTTTTGTCATTTATGAGCTCTGTGTGACCAATCCAATCCTAGTTCCCTTGTCTATAGAGAGGCATTGAATTACACTGAAACCAAATTACATTTGATTTCTGAGTAGCAGCATCACTAGATACTTCATGAGAGCAGAAATTTCTGCTGCTCTGACCTCCGTCACCTAGTCAAATATGAGCGTCCAATAAATCTTAGTGGAATGAATGAGTCTATGTTCTCTTCTAGCTTCAGGTCTTATCCAAGTGGGCAGAATCATCTACACGGACAGCTTTTTGTTTTTGTTGTTGCTGTTTTCCAGTGCTGAGGATCAGATTCAGGACTTTGTCCATGCTAGGCAAGCGCTCTACCACTGAGCCACAACCCAGGCTAGGAAAGAATCCCCTGCGGTACCATTGGTTCTCAACTTCTACCAGCTCCCCGTGAGTCTTGACCCAAACCACCCTCTCTGCCATACAAGCCATATCCACGTGGAGATGAAAGGTTAATTGCCCACCCATGAAAAGTCACTGGGCAAATGCTTTCCATCTACTCAAAAGGAGAAGCAGCCTCCAGCCTTCCAGGACATCCGAGGGTAGGAGACAGAATAAGAAATGACCTGACCTATAATTTGTGGCAGTAAAGCTCATGAGCCATGGATCTGTTGGTGGTGCACGTTCAGTGGATAAATGAAGCTGAAATGCTGCACGTGGCGGTGAAGGGGGCCTTCAACAGTTACTAAGATAGCTGTAAGCACAGTTCTCCTGGGCTTAACGGATTTCATTCTGAAAGTTTGGCAGCCTCTGTTGCAGGGCAAAAGACTTACCCCAAAGGCTGCAGACCCAAATGTCTTCAGGGGCTGCTTAAGTGAGAAATGAACTGGGCTGGGAATATGCCAATTGACAATATGAAAAATGGGGTGAGCCAGAAAGTATATATATTAAAATACTTAATAACAGTAATAATACATTCTAATTCAATTTGTCAAACACTTTGTGAGCAAAATTATTGCTTCTAGAATTAGGCCCCTAGGTTGCCAGTTTGGGACTGAGGCATTGCCTAATGACCGCACTCAAGCTGGCGGAAGCTTCGCCAGCGGCAGCTCTTAGAAAAGTTCCGAGCACACAGTGGAAGTTAATGAATTCACAGATTGTAATGATGGACTGGGGTTCTCTTAGGTTGAAAAAGCTGATAGAGTGAGTCCCTTTTTTTACCTTGTCTCCCCATTTTGCTTCCCAGTAAAGTGCCCTCTCCCCAGTACTTGGTTGTTCATTCATTCCACACTTTCAGCCTGATTACCTTGAAGCAAACTTGACTTCAGTGGGGTCAAAGCATTCTGGTTCTCATTTAACCAGCCTGCTGCCCTCCCTGACTCTTGTTTTCACCATGACATCTTCCTCCCAGAGCAGAAGCTGAGTTGCTTAACTTCCGAAACCTCCACTCTTGTTGTGACTTTTAGCCCTGGCATCCCAGTTTTCTCTTTATTAATTCCACTTTCATGCTCTTCTTGTATTACAAAAACTACCCAGCAAACCCATTCACACAGTGGAACTGATGAAATATATTATTCCTTCAACACTGTTCAGAGTCACAAGGCAATACTGAGTGCAGAGGGACACACTGTAATGGAAAGCACTCATACTTCACTGGTTGACCTTATAGGTGAGCCTCAGACCGCAGTACCGCTTCCACCTCATCTGTGGAATAAGGACGATCAAAATTAGGTGAACTTCTTTTGCTATAAAGTAAGAAGAACAAAGCTGGACTGGCAGAAAGCTCAAGGGCTATGTGCTTGGATTCACATTCCTATTTTTCTTCTCACCGGAAGATTTGGGGCAAGTTGCTTAACCTGTCTATGCCTTAGCTTCACCAGCTGTGAAATGGAAATAGCTTTGTACCTTATAGGTTGGTGTGAAGATGCAAAGAATTAATACATCTAAGTCCAAGATGAGAAGTTAGCACATACAGAGAATTAAATGAGCGTTATCTGTTATTGTCTGCATATTAGCAGTAATACCTATTTTTATAAGGCTAGCGAATTAAAATTTACCTGCATGAAGACATTTAGCACAATATTTAGTACACAGTAAATGCATGATAAATTCCTACTACATGTGAGGGTTCGGTAGTCTGGATAATGTCCTCCGTATTAGTTAAAGTTTTCCAGAGAAAGAGAACCAATAAGATAGATGATATACAGTAGAGATAGACAGATAGACAGGTAGACAGATGGTAGATGGTAGATGATTGATTGATAGTAGAGATCGATACGTAGGTAGATAATGATTAGATAGATAGATAGATAACAGGAATTGGTTCATGTTGTCATGGAGACAGGTCCCACAACCTCCCGTTAGCAAGCTGAAGAACTAGAAAAACCTGTGGTGTAACAGTCTAATTCTGAAGGGTGGTGAATCCAGCAGTCAGTGGTGTACACCCTGAGGTGAGTCCTAAAGCCTGAGAAACAGGAGTGCTGATATCTGATATCCCAGTGTAGGAGAAGATGAATGTCTCAGATCAAGAAAAGAGACTGAACTTACCTTTCCTCTCCCTTTCATTCTATTGAGGTCCTCAACAGACTGGTAGATTTCCTTCCACACTGAGAGTGGGGCTCAGTTACTCAGTCTATGATTCAAATGCTCATCTCTGTTCACAGAAACACTCTCACAGACACATCCATAGGTAATGTTTTATCAGCTATCTGGGTACCCCTTAGCTCAGTCAAGTTAATTCATTCACTAACACAGCACAGCCTTCAGACATATCCAGGTCCTGGAATCTATGGTTGCTACCTTATATGGCAAAGGGGACTCGGTAGGATTTTGAGATGAGATTCATCTGGATTATCCAGGTGGGACTTACATTAAACACAAGTACTCTATAAGAGGCAGGCAGAAGAAGATTGACTATTAAAAAGAAAAGCCACATGACAGAAGCCAGGGGAAGCAGTTTCAGAGACGGGACACTGTGTTGCTGGCTTTGAGAATGGAGGAAGGGTCTGCGAGCCAGGAAATGTCAGCAGCCATCAGAAACTGGAAGGCGCAAAGAACACTCACACTTGGGGCCCCGAGAAGGAAGTGGCCCTACTGTACCTTCATTTCAACCTCCTAAGACTCAGTTTGAACTTCTCATTTCCAGAATTGTAAGAGAATACATTTCTGTTGTGTAGAACCACTAAACTTGTGGTCATTTATTGCGGTAGTCGTAGGAAGCTAATAGTATGCTCCGTGTTCATTTCATCCTGAGCCCCCCTTACAGCATAGCAGAACCTTCGAGCAAGTCAGAGGAACAAGAATCCACAGGGACAAAGAACGATATGAACACCGTGGGGGAAACACATTCCGGGGCTTCTCTGACCACTGGGATCTAGTTCAATTTTCTTTTGCCCCGGTTTGGGGAAGGGAAGGAGGGAATGGTCGAAATCTATTTGTAGCAGTGCAAGAATCAACAACCAAAATTGTCATTTTTGCAGTTTTTATAACAATAGAGTTTACTTCTTTTCTAAATGCCTCAGCAGGACCGGTGGAGAAGGCCTGGAAAGTGACAGTTAAGATTAGCTTCCCAGCTCCCTGCTGAGACCTTGAGAGGCTGTCAGCCCTGCAGGGAACAGCAGCAAACCCTCACGCAAATGGCCTATAAAAAAGGCCTTGTCAGAGGCACCTTGACCCGCCAGGGCTTCTCTGGTACTGGATTCCCAGTGGCCCTCCCAGGGTTATGCTCCCTCGCATGATGTATTTCCCCTGCCTTTTTTAGAGCGGCATTATGCTTGCTCCAGGAAACAGCCTCTTCCTTCTCATAAACACAGCCTTGGTTACTGACCAAGCATCGTGCCACTTCATGGCTCCTAGTCCATCCATCACACCTTGCTGTCACCCTAGTTGCAATTACGGAGAACAGGTCCAAATCCAGAGGTGAACTCAGGGTGGGGAGAAGGAAGGGTCAAGCCCTGGGAGCAGCTGAGGTTCACACACACACACACACACACCTCAATTCCAGCCCACTGATGTATTCCTTAGAAACTGGCTGGCCTGTACAGTGAGCGAATGTTTCCAGTGACCCAGAAAGTGTGGTGGAAAAGTCTCAGTAAAGTCACCACCAGAGCTGAGCTTGGCCTCGCCACTCTCAGTTCTGTGTGCAGGGACCAGGGATAGGACCTGGCAGCAGCACCACGCAGAGATGGCAGAGAGATGCAAGAGAGCCGTAGCTGAGGACAGCATTATTTTAATGTCCATTGTGCCATCAGGCAGGTACTTTTATTGCCCCAATGTAAAGACAAGAAAATGGAAGGGCAGAAACTTTTATTGGCAGGGATTTAGCTCAGCGGCACAGCAGCTGCCTGGCAAGCGTGGGGTCCTGAGTTTGCATCTGATCCCCCCACCAAAAAAGTCACAGAGCTGGTAAGTAGTGGAACCAAGCTTCAAACCCAGTCAGCTTCCAGTTTAAATTCTTCCATATCTAAGCTCAAATCTTGATACCTTTCTTCATCCCTCTTTCTCTTTTCCAGTGCCCAGTATATCTCCACATCCCATTAGCTCTTCCTTCACAAAATCTCCCCAATTTATTCCTTCTCCAAGGCAGAGTCTTAGCAGCGCACTTCAAATGCCCAGCCCAAATATCTTCCTCCAAAGCCCACATACTACGCTACCAATTCATCACTTTGGAAAGTATCAGTGTCACTTACAGTTCTTCTATGGATGCAAAATCCTTGGGAGGAAGAATGTTTGTTTTTAAAATAAAAAGAAAAGCTTGAATCCCACTGCTCTTCATCGGTGTGTGGCCCATAGCAAGGCCCTATCTTCATGGAACCTTCAAAACAAGGATGTTAAGTCTTCCCAACCTCCCTTATAGCTAATGTTGTTTAAAGAGAAGTCTGTTTGTGAGTTTGCTTTTTGGTACCGGGGACTGAACTCAGGACCTTGCACTTGCTGGGCAGGCACTTGTGCAGCTGAGCTGTATCCCCAGCCCCTGAAAGAGAAATATTAAAAGATATATGCAGTCTTCAATATATACTGTCTTATATTCTTAGCAACCTTGTGTGAATGGTTTTCTAGGACTCTTAAGAGTGTTGGGTATCAAGAATGCTGACCCTGTCTGGTCCAGTCATTTTGCGTTAGGGTAGCCCTTTAATTCAAGTACATAAACATATATTTTCGGAGTGCTTGTTTCCACAAGGTATATATAAATATATAATGCAGATAATATATGCAAACACATAATTTTATGTGTATATGTTCAGGTACTGGTATTAAATGGCTATGATTTCCATAACTGTACATATCATATAATTATATGTAAAAGGATCTCTAATAATACCAGATTAACAGAGGCTTTACTAAGATTTAGAAGAACGTATAAGATGAGATACCCAAACTATAAATAAAAAAGAGACAATAAGAAACAGAGAAATACATCTTTCATTAATGGGAAGAAGACCAAGAGAGGGGAGAAGAGGAGGACATGAAAGAATTAAGGTGTGTCGTGTACCTATACCAACTACCCACAGGGGGTATACTCGTCGTGTACTGCAAATATGTAGTAAGAAAAAAGAAGGGAAAAAGAAAAATATATTTAGAGTAAAATGTCAACAGTCCACAAATCTGTTAAAATATCAGCAAAGAAAAAGAAACAGATGAGGTAAAATGAGATGCTAATTTTTAAATCTAGGTAGTATGCACATGGAAGTCCATTACGGCATTCTATGTACTTTTACATGTATTAACTTTTTTTAAATGTTTTTGTCTTTCGTGAGATAGGGTCTCGTAATGCAGTTGAGGCCTTGATCTCACTTTGTAGCGCAGGCTGGTCTCAAATTTGCAATGATCTTCCTGCCTCAGCCTCCCAAGTGCTGGGATTACAAGCATGTGCCACCACACCCAGAATTTTAACATTTTTATAATAAAAATGTAAATATATTAAAGAGAAAAGCTTAATAATATATAAAATGTTGATCATATGATATTAACTTTTAAAGTGAGTTATGATAAAAACACAAATTAAATTGAGTTATGAAACAACATGGATACGTTACCATATTTGTATTTGAAAAACAGAAGAGAAGGAATATAAATTATGACTGGCAGTAAATACTGCTGAAATCATAACTTGGCTATTATGTTTGTTTTTTTAACTCACTTTAAAAGTTAATATCATATGATCAACATTTTATATATTATTAAACTTTTCTCTTCAATATATTTACATTTTTATTACAAAAATGTTAAAATGCCGAGTGTGGTGGTGCATGCCTATAATCCTATTTTGATTTTCTATATTTTGTAAATTTTGCCAAATGCCAATCATTTTACTAAAGGCAATCATCTACCTTTAGTGTGATTCAGTTGTGGGAAATACTACTTAAAAATGATTGGCTTGGGGCTCAGGCACAGCACGGATAGTGGGCGGGTGAAGTGGGGAAGCACAGGTTCAGTCCCCAGCACCAAAACAAACCAGCAAAGAAGCAAATGCCTGCTCCACAGATAAATATTTCACTCTTTGACAATAACTTATATTAATGAAGCTGTGGGAGAAAAAAAAAAACAGGATTGTCATACCTATTTGATGAGACTGTAACCTGCCACCGCATTTAAGTGTGTAATTTGGCAATATTAAAATTCTAAATGTGAATATGCCATTGTTTTGAAATCAGTAGAGAAGAGTAGGGGGGAAAGATTAGAATGAAAGCCTCCCCCCAAAAAGGCAAGAATAGAGGGGCCCCGGGGCTCACCCGCGGTGCGTTGGTTACCTGCAGCGTGCCTTACCTGTGGGAGGGAATGTTGCAGAGAAGTACAGTCAAATCAGCAACGGTTATTCTGATAGGACATAGGTGCTGAAATCTTATATAGGATGATATCGTTGCTGGGTGTGGTGTCACATGCCCGTATTACTAAGACTGGAAGGTCCAAACCAGCCTAGAAATAGCCAGAACTAGTCTCAAGAGGAAAAACAAAACTTTAAAAAAAATCTATCTGTGCAAAAAGGAAGAAGAAAAAAGGAGTGTATATTTACATAAAATGTTTCTGAAAGCTACATTTAAAAGCTCACAACAGGTCAGATGTGGTGGTGTGTGCCTATAATCCCAGTGCTTAGGAGGCTGAGTCAGGAGGATAGCTCAAGTTTGAGGCCTGCCTGGGCTACATAGTGAGCTTATATCCAACCTAAATTACCAAGTGAGACCCTATTTTAAAAAACAAAAACCAACTAAAAAAATAGACAAAACTCCCTAACAGTACTGGTTGCTTCTGCAAGGAACCTACAGCCTGGACCCGCAGAAAAATAAAATATTTGTACCTTCTGAAATTTGAAAATTATGAATTTAATACCTACTCAAATAAATGGAATCAGTTAAATGCAATAAAACAGAAAAAGGATGAAGTACAGTCAAGCCTATACATTTCCAGGTGAGAAAAATTCCAAGAGAAACAACAACCAGAATGAAATCTAAGATTATTTTAGAAACCTCTAGTTTCTGGTTTTTCCTAAGATTCTATAAATTGGAGCTGCTGAGGATAACAATACATTTTGTTAATTTGTCTGATCGCCCAAGGTTTAATGACAGGTTTGGAAAGCGGGGCTCCAGCCTTACATCGTCCCAGCAAGTCATTCTCGGACTGGTTCCTCCAGGACCAAGCCCCTCTTCAAATGTTCAAAACTTTATCAAAGGAGTCAAACACTGAAGACAACTGTTACATACTTCGCTTTGTGCACCTGTGAGTACATAATCCATGGGGTACCTTGCCTCTGAAATTCCCCTTCCCCTCCAGATCTAGACTCCTGGGCTCCCTTCCTTCCCTGGGCAGGTGTGTGCTTAGAATACGAAGCTGGGAATCAGGTCAGTAAGCACAGAGCTCAGAGAATGTCTTCTGCAACAGATACAGAGGACTGGTTTGGGGACTCTTTCTGCGTAAGTATCAGGCTTCAATTCCCTTCACAGTGTCTTAATCCTTACTTTTTTTTTTTTTTTTTGGTTTTAGCAATCCAGGATTCCCTCTATGACTCCAAGGAAATAGCTGACCAGCTGGGATATACACAATTTACTTGACTTTTGCATCTCCTTACTCAGGTTTAACTCCCTCCTGAAATAAAAAGTTAACATTAGGAACTAGAATTTAACCGTACACAGTAGCTCTGCGTTTCTTGTTTAACTCTTTCATTTCCCAATTACAGAGGAGGAAAAGGAAGCAGAGTGAAGAAAGCTGGATCCCCAGTGGGAACCCATCCGATTTACACCATAGAATCCTCAAAGTCTCGGAAGGGGTAGTCCCTGGAGGATTCTCTGACAATTTGATTAGCTAAAGAAGGAAGACCCAAAGATTCTGGGTCTTTGGCATCAGGGATTCTGAAACAAACAGCTCACCCAAGTCACAGTGCAGTGAAGCTCGAGTCAAAAGCATCACTTCTGCTCTCAGGTCATTCTCGATTTCAGCATTTAGGTCAGACCCTAAGCAAGTTGCAAGTATCGTTAGACATCTGAGGAAAGCCATTGTCATGGAATGCAATGATCAAAAGAAGAGAAAGGGCAGGAGGGTGCGCCTAGCACATACAAGGCCCTTGGTTCAGTGGAGGTGAGAGGAGGAGGGAGAGACTTGGGGACAGGGTGTGTATCTGCGTGGTAAACCATACCTAGCTTGTGCAAGACTCTGATTCCTGACCCAGCAAAACAACAAGAAACTTGGAAAATACAGCAAGTATGCAAAAAGAAGAAAGCAAAACAAAATTATCAATACTACCTCCAGAAAAAAGAGAAAATATTGCAACCATGGAACAAGAAGAGAATATTGTGTTTCAACAAAATAGTATTCTAAAGACAAAATAAAAAGTAGCTCATGGAAATTAAAAAACATGAACAGAACAATGAACATTTCAGCCCTTGGGTAGGAGGACACAATCCAGGAAATCTCTCAGAAAAACTGAGCAAAAAAAAATCCGATATGAGAATGAAAAGATAAAAATAAGGATTAGTTTAAAATCAAATGTCCAAATAATGAAAGAGAGAAAGAAGAAAGTAGAAGAAGCAAAAATCAATGAAATAATTCAAGAAAATTTCCCAAACTGAAGGACATGAGTTTTGAGACTGACAGGATTCACCAAGTGCTTAGCACAATGTATGAAAACAAACCCACACTGAGGCATATTACTATGAGATTTTATAACATTGGAGTGAGGATCAGAAAAGCTTCTACAAGATCCCAGAGAAAACACAGCTGACTTAAGAGAGCATCAGAACTTCTCAGCACTTTAGCTGGATATGATGGTGCACTCCTGTAATCCCAGCACTCAAGAGGCTGAGGCAGGAGGATTACCATGAGCCTGAGGCCAACCTGGGCTGTTTGTCTCAAAAAAAAAAGTCTCAGCACTAACATGGAAAACTAGAAGACAATGAAGCAATGCTTTCCAAATTCTATAAAAAACTATTTTCTAAACAAAATTTTAGATACAAACAAAAAATCAAACGTGAGGATGGAATTTAAAGTAGCTTTTAGACATTCAAGATCTCAAATTATTGACCTCCCACACACCTTTTGGCGAAAGCTCTTGGAAGCCATGGTTCTAGGAAATGAAGCAATAATCACGAAGAAAATATTGAATAAAGGAAACCAAGAAGGCACCACAGAAGGGGCATAAAGGTAAACGCCGTGCGGTGATGGAGAGCCCCAGAAACAGTTTGCCTCCAGTGAAGACAGTTCAGACTGGGGCAGTAACGTGCAAGGCCTAGGCATTCTGGGCATTGTCATCACCAGGATTTCTCCTACCACTGTATCATCTTTTAACCTGTGGACAGAGCGGCCAGGTGAGCCTGGCTCAGATTCTTGCCTACACTGGCTTTGCCCTGACAATGATTGGATTCTAGCTCTCCCTTCCATGACCCCTGATGCGACCAGTTAGAGACGTTCCTTTTACCCTACCCTACCCTTCTCCTATCTGCACTGAGAGTCAGAGAGCCTACAGATGCTCAGAAACAAGCCCTGCAAAGCAGCCCACTCTCTGTGCCCACAAATATACTGGATATCTAGCCCCTCTCCCCCTACAGCCCTGCTAGATTCTCTCCTTCCAGAGTCCACAGTTTCAGGACTTAATTACAGTCTTGCCTACAGACTTCTCAAAGTTTGTTCAGATAAACTCTCAGGAAAGCTGCAGTAAAAGCTATGACCCAGAAACTCTTCACCTTACTTCCCCTGGGAGTCTTACCTAATAGCGCCAACTCAATTTGTCTTTTTCTTACATAGAGAGATTTGTGTTTGGGACTCAGGCTTTTTTTTTTTTCAAAAAACAAACAAACAAAAAACCCCTAAGCAATAGAGTGTTTAGGATGACACACAGGTTGAAAAATTCTAAGGAAAGGGTTAACACAATAATACCTAGGGAAAGAAAGGCATACAGTGGGGTGGTATATAATTGGCTGATGAGTTCATAAGTATTTACATTGTTGTTATTGCTATTTAAATTGAACATATGCATTCTAATTCCCTTCTGAGCATTTAGTACAGGCACACAAATGCACAAACACAATAATTTATAGAAGAAAACACTATAATCCCTCCACCGGATCACAGCAGATATTAAAATATCAAGTATTTCCTTTCATCTCTTATCTGTGTGCTTTCCTGATTGAGATTATTTGCACATACATTCTGATATACCCCACTTTTGAGAATATGTTTACTGTAAGTATCTGTTATTAAGTTCTTTGCATGTTTGTAATTGTAGGAACCATGTAAAATTGCCTTGGGAAACTCCTCCCTGTTTCAAAGAACATAACTCTTGGGAGTGAGTAACATAACATTTTTGTGCTGGGGGAAGCTTGACCCTGAAAAGGCTTATGGAGTGATTCAGAATGTCCTCCCACCGCCTCACCGCCATGTCCAGAGTCTATCTCCCACCAGGCTACAACTCAGAGTCCGTGGGACTCCTTCCCTGGCCAGCCTCCACGTAATGCCCTTTCTTTATCCTTCCGGAGTACTTGTCTCCTCTGTCTCTTTTCAGAGCTCTTTATGTTCATTTCTTTCCTACACTATAAGTTCTCAGGAAGCCTAGAAAATACTAAGTGCTCCGTAAGTAGTAAGTAAATACATTTTGAAAGACCGCTTTTTTCTTCACTGCTGCATTGCAAATAGTTTGTCTATATAACTAAGTCATGTATGGGCTTTCACCCAAATTGAAGGTTCTCAAATGAAAACACATTCTGTTTGTGCACAATTGCCACATTCAGAAATTGGGAACATGACCACCCCTGCTGTTTCTGATAATAGATTTGATGTTTGCTTTAAGGGCTGAATTAAGGATGTTTGAGTTATAAAAAATAACATTTATGTTTATCAAGGGCCTATCAGGTGCTAGACACCAGCCTGAAAGGTTGGCCTGCATCTGTAATTTAGTTCCCACAGTAACACTATGAAGTAAATGTTATTTCATTTCCTCGCTTTACAGCGGAAGAAACTAAGGCACTTACCCAGGATCATTCAGGTTGTGCACAGAGGAACTAGAACTCCAACTCCCACGTATCTGATTCTCATATGCATTGCTTCTGAGCAAGGTTGCCTCCTCAGAAATTATCGTATAAAATCTAAATCTTGGTCTTCAACTCTCAGTTCCATATTATAAAACTAATTCTCCAACAGATGGCTAACACTTGTGAACAAACACTGTCACTGATAAACTGAAAAGAACATTGATAATTTTAAATGAGAAATTATGCCACCTAACAAACATTGTCATTTTAGAGTACTTTACTTCAACCTTTTTCATATATATCTTTTAAAAGAAAAAAACAGCCCTAGAAAGTTGCATGTATGCTTTTAAGCTAGGAAGTCTGCTCAGTGATAGGGTAAAGAAAAGGGAAGCACAAAAAAAAAAAAAAAAGGAAGAAAAAGACCAAGTTCAGCTATTGCAAAGCTTGGCTTGGGGCTCACCTGGCATTATTCAGAATCCTGAAAACATGACAAAGACTAAAATTCAGTTGGCAAGAGGTTGATTTTTCTGCACAAAGATAGCTTGCATGGATTGGCCCTGAATCAAGGCCAGCAGTTTTCTGTAGCTGTTGGTTTCAAGCAGGAGCCTAAAGTGATATCTTTCTATGGTCTGTTGGCCATTTCAGAACTTTAGAAGTGTAATGGTCAATTCATTAGAAAGTAACAAATAACTAAATAAATTTTACAAGAGAACTTCAAGATGGCGACCGGGTAGGCAACAGAGAGAGCCTGCCGGAGGAATGCCACTCAGACAAAGGACAGAAGGGAAAGAGGTGGGTATCCTGAACTCAGGAAGGATCTGAAATGGGAACTGAAGCCCTCGGAAAGACTAAGCAAAACCTCTGCTGGAGGAAAGGATCAGAGATCCACCATGGCGCAGTCAGAGGGAGAGGAGAAGGAGGAAGTCACCACTCCAAGCACACCCATGGCCCACGCCCTCGTTCTGGCATTTGCAGCTTCAGCTTCGGAGGCCCATGCTCAAATCGACCAGAGGAGAGCAGAGTTCCAAGAGCTGGTCCAGGGCTGGAGAGAGGAGGGCGCAGCCAGGAACGGAGGCAGTGGGGGTCGGTAGCAGTTGTCGGACCCAGTGTGAGAATGAGAAGTCGCGACAGCCACTGGGGCAGAATCCCCACCCTGCGGCAACCTTCCTAATCAGTGCCTGGAGAGAATCAATGCAACTAGTACATAGTGCACCACGCCCGGCTCTGCATCTGCCTCGAGATGGTGGCCCCCTGCCTCTCTGCTGGGTGAGCAGCTGCCGGCAGAGAGCAGTGGGGAACCTCAGCAGTGAGCCGCGGTGGCTCCCAGGGATCCGGCCGAGGAGTGAATGGGGGCTCCAGCACCGCAACAGGAGGGAGATGCAGATGGAGGTGGATCGCGTGGCTCCACACCTTTCTCACTCCAACATCAGGCAGGAAGCACGAGCTGGGTTGCCGGGGCTCAGCTCCCACCCTGAACTCTCTCTGGGAGCACCTTGAGTCTCGGCGGCTTGAGCAAGCACCGCCTGTTCCTGGTAACAATGGGACTAACCCACGGTCTTCAGGACTCACCCCAAACTATTAACATGTGCACCAAGAGGGTCTCCTTATAGCTTACACATATGAACCTTGCATGACCCCACGGCTACTCCACTGTGGGCCCCGCAGCTGCTCTGCAGTGGGCCCTGATGGCTGCTCCGCTGTGGGCCCTGGCGGCTGCTCTGCAGTGGGCCCCATGGCTGCTCCACTGAGGGCCCCGCGGCTGCTCCGCTGTGGGCCCTGTGGCTGCTCTGCTGTGGGCCCCATGGCTGCTCCACTGAAGGCCCCGCGGCTGCTCCACTGTGGGCCCTGGTGGCTACTCCGCAGTGGGCCTCGTGGCTGCTCCGCTGTGGGCCCCGCAGCTGCTCTGCAGTGAGCCCTGGCAGCTGCTTCGCAGTGAGCCCCGGTGGCTGCTCCGCTGTGGGCCCTGCAGCTGCTCTGCTGAGGGCCCCACTGAGGGCACCTCACAGACTGGACCCGCCCCCACCCATAGCACGGCAACGGGGTGGAGTTGGGCGGTCTGCTGTGAGCATATGTGCTTTTCCACCTCCGAGCATGGCAGTTTGTATACACCCATGTATGTTATAGTATAGTCTGAGGCAGCTATATGTCTTCCCAAGGCGAGAGTCCAGGGGTATAGGTAAACCCAGGAGTACAGTTATTATCACAGGGAAGATGACTGATTGAGTGGTAGGGCAACGGAGATGAGGGAGGAGAAAAACTGAATGATCAAATGGGCCATCATCTGTGTAACTGAGTAACAAAGGTGAAGGTAACATTATGTAGGACAGCATCCAGAGCTAATTCCCTTCTGTGTTCTCTCTAATTCTGTATTTCCTCAATTGTTTTTGTATTAACAGAAGTGAAGATAACTTTATATTATACAGCATCCAGTGCAAATTCCTTACTATAGAGATATCTTCTCTATAATTTGGTATTTCCTTTAATGTTTTTGTGTTAACTAGTATGAAGATAACATTGTGTAGTACAACATCCAGTGGTAATTCCCTACTGTATTCTGTATAATTTTGTGTTTTCTGTATTGTTTATGGATTATTCTGGTTCATATGTCTCCATTCTTTTGTCTTTAAAATAAAATTTAAAAAAAAAAAAAGATAGCTAGCATGGAGCAAGAAAATCCTGGATGAAAAGGAGACCAAAGTTAATAGCACTGGCTTGTGCCTTGAGACAATCACATATCGAAGAGTAAAATATGGTTTGCTAGAAAATGCTGACCTTTAGCAGAGTTCTTAATTGTTCGGTTATTAAAGGTCCATTTCTCCGAGTACAATACTAGAAAAGCATTTTCCCTTCCCTGTTCTTTCTCACTTCTTTCTTTTCATCCAGCTCCTCAGAACCCCCTTCCCTTTCTCTGTCTCTCTGTTCACCTATGTGTGTGAATCTCATATGAACAGACTAGAGTACGTAACTATAAGATGCCTGATATTTTGGCTCTTTATATATTCTTGAATTCCGGAAACAGACACCATCTAGTTATCCACCAGTTTCCTAAGATTTAACCCCAGATCTTCAAAACACTCATCTTAAAAAGAAAACAAGAAACAGAAACTGTCAGTTGTTTTGTGTACTAATTAAAGGAACTGGTGACAGAAATCATGTCTGTCCTGCTGAATAGTGCCATGTACACAGTCACAGCTAAGTAAACATTTGTTGATTGACTGCTTGAGAGATGAATGGTACTTTAGAAGTTCATATTTTGCCCCACAAGCCATGTGCTGAAGTCCTTTGCTGCGGCTGACTCTGAGTCCCATCACGACTCCAGTAGCTCCAGCTGCCTCCAAAGAAAAGGCTGAAGGTGGTGGCCCTATAAGGTAAAGTAGAAATTGAAACCAACCCAGGAGCAGCTCTTCTTAGCCAGTGAGGACTTCGGGTGAGCACAGTGTATGCTGCGCATGAGGGGATTATGCATATATATCTGCCTAAGTCATTCATGTAACTAAAATTAAGAAATGCCTATGCACAGTAGTCCCTGACATGTTCTGTAAGCGGGACAGTTATTACTATTCCAACACTGATAACCTAGGATTGACTGCTGACTGCCTCACACTGTAATGGATTCTCTTACATACAATAACCTCCATTAAATCTCAGAACACTGATCCAAACAATGTGTTGTTAGTCTCATTGTATGGATGATACAACTGAAGCTTGGAAGGTTAAATAACTTAAACTCGTGGCAAGTAAACTGTTCATGGCTGCCTTAGAATCTAGATTTATCCGGTTCCAAAAGCATGTGGTAACTACGCACATCGTATAGTGACTTGGAGTTCACAAACCACTTACCATATATTATCTCATTCCATCCAAAAATTTTATGAGATGAGTATTACTATGCTTATTTTACTAAAGAGAAAAGTCCAACAACTATCTGCTCGAGTCACAGACTTCTTAAAGGATAGAAACAGAATTGCAATCCAGGTCAGACTGTAACCCCTAATCCCTTTCCACTCTTCCGTATTTTTACTAAGTTCTGAATCCTGCACACAGGTGCGCCTGCTGTGTATGAGAATGTTACCTAAGACCCTGATGAAGACACATGGAGACTACAGAGTAAGGTAAATGGTAAAATTAGAATTGAAGCTCATGCCAGGTGAAAATTTATTAAAACTATGTTTGTTCTGTGCTTCAATTATAATCACTTACTTAATCTAAGACTAGCAATTTCATGCTGGGCAGACCTTGCACACCTCTTAACACTTGGAACAAAGCCCCATGTTGTGCAGCATCTTTACACTGTAACGGCGTTCACTGAATAACTGAACTACTTACCTATTATAATAGAAATGACAGATCCACAGTCAATATATGGAAAGCTCCGCCTCCTTTCTAATAAGACTTGCCATTGGGTAGCTGCACAAACATCAAACCAAAACTTTGGCAAGGAAATCTAAGGGCAGCAAGGTTACTTAAGATGGGCACGGGGGCTAGGGATGTAGCTCAGTGGTATAGTGTTTGCCTAGCCCTGGAATCCATTTCCAGCACCAGAAATATACTTAGAGATATAGATATCTACACAGAGAGGTGAGAAAAGATATCTGTGAAAATTCTTAAGGGTTGTGATCATTTCTTTACTCATTGCTGTATCTTCAATAATCCCTAAATCAATGCTGGTTCTTGGCAAGTGGTTACTTACTGAGTGAGTGAGTGAGTGGATGAAACTTCCAGAGCTCAAAAACACCTGAAAGCAAAAAGGAAGTCGGTGTTGAAAGTGAAGGGTGAGGGGCTGGGGATATAGCTCAGTGGAATAAGCGCCTGCCTAGCAAGCGCAGGGTCCTGAGTTCGATCCCCAGTACCGCAAAAAAAAAAAAAAAGAAAGAAAGTGAAGGGAGAAGTTACATAGGAATGCGGCTTCCCACTGACCATGTGGTTATGTCCCCAACTTACCATCCACAACACGTAAGAATTAAATGTGGTATTTTGAATTAAATGTGATATTTTGGCATAAGGGACTATCTCTGCCATTAGCAATGAAGTGTTCAGCAAGTTTCCCTTCTTATGTGTAAATATAGGATCAAGATGGGGATGGGGATCAGTTAATTTCTGAAGTTGGAAAGTTTCTCAGCCTCCACCAGCTCTGCGGAACCCTTTACCGAGCCAGCCCATTCCAGCTTCCTGCACCTGTGCTCTGGCATCCCCCAGCCCACCGAGCCCACCAAGTTCATGTACTCCACTTCCTCGTCTCAGGGGAAGAGTTTCTGCCTAGCACGGAGCTTTCCCATCCCACCGCCCAGGCCTTAGGGTATTCTCCTGTCCTCCTCCAAGCAGCTAACTCAAATGCCAATGCCGATGTTAATTAGGGAGTGCCAGACACAGTAATTCTCACATTTCAGGTGAAAATAATTCTGAATGCTTTTTGACTGTAAGGAACAAAGCCAAGACTGTCAATAGGACTTGTGACTTTGTCACAAATAGAGATCACTGTTACAGCACATTATTGCTGCTACAGGTACCTGGAAATTCCACTGCTTTGAAAATATGGTTGTTGTTAGACCTGCTACTAGATCATGTTATTTAATTGATCTGTTAAAAAAAAAACCCACACATATATTACTATATATCTTTTCTGTAAAAACTGATTTTGAAATTTGAATTTAAATATTATTGGTTTCCTTTAAAATCCTATGTACTTAAGCATTTAGAAATATCCTGAAAAGGGGACACAGCTCTCATCAGACTACCAAAGAAGTCCCAGGTGCGCGCACACACACAGAGTCCCTACTCTAGAGAAAACTAGTTATGCCAAAGAACCAAGAATGATTCTGGTACCCTTCTCCCTTTTTTCTCTCTTTTGCCCCTTCCCAAAAGTACCTTTCCAGTGAGGTAGTTCCCTCCCCTACAGAACTGCTGAATTCTCAAAGCTACAGGAGACACCTGGGGGCAGGGTCTGTGTCCTGAAAGTGACCTTGGGAAAGGTCTCTAAAGGCTAGATCCTGCAGCTTTCCTTGGCCTAACAAACTTGTTCCCTTTGTTTTCCCAAACTGAGCCGCCCTTCCCAGTTTAAAATCCACTGTTTGATATAAATATTGACTTCAAGGGTTAAGAAAACTACAGTCTCCATGAGCAGAAAGTTCCTGGAATAGGTCACCCTATACTCATCCGAAATAGCCCCCAAGAGGTGAAGCAGATCTGCCCTCTCTGGTGTGTGCCAGCACCACATCCTTACTTGATTTCACATTTATAGGCTGGCCTCAGAGTTAATAGGGTGGGCATATCCTTTTTGAAAGAGAAGCAAAAGAAGCAAGGCCATTCAAGCTGGCCAAATGCCTGCCCTAGGTCACAGGGTGTTTGGGCAGTGCCAATTACTAATCCTGTGTGCCTTATAGACGCCTTAGTAGCTGCTGAAAGCAGGATCCAGTTTACAAATGAGGAAGGAGCCTGGAACACAGGCATCCTGGTCCTGGGCAGGGGCGGGAGAAGGGGGCACCATCTACATTGGCTGCTCTGGGCTAAGAGTTTATCTGCACATCCACAGCCGGAAAAGGAATCAGCATTCCTGGGCTTGTGACTTAAAGAAAATTAATGACTAGACCAGAGGCTGCTAAGGACTCCCTACCCTGGCAGTTCCAGCACTCCTGGGGATTTCTAGGCTGGGGGAATGCCCCACCTCCTGTCTTCAGCTAAGACTGGGATTTCTTAGAAGGTTGGGGGGCCAATCAGCGGCCATAAATCTTAGAGAACCTTCACCGTTTTACAAGGGAGTTCGGGGGCTGCTCCCCTCCCTCTTACAGTCTATTTACAATGCTGAAATCTTGTGTTAATGGACCTGGGATAGCGGTGTTTACTTGAGTGCGATAAAGAGCTCAGCTTCCTGGGGGAGCTGTGAAATGTTCTGGGGGTAGAAGTGAAAGGGGGCGCCATAAAAGTGGGTGCTGGAAGAGCTAGCACTAGGTTCCTTTCCAGGCAGGCCCCCTCCCTCCACCCTCAGGTCGGGCTGAGTAGCCCAGACCTCACGGGTTAGGACGGTTCCCACATAAATCATCAGCACCAGAGCCTCGGGAAAAGACGCATTTTTCATTGCTGGCTGCAGGGCAACTCCAGACAGCCAAGGAGAAACAGAAGTTGTCTTTAGATAAACGGTTTACCAGAGTGTGCGTCCTGGCAGTGCGGTGCTCAGAGCACAGGGCAACCTGGGCCGGGTGCTGTGTCTCCCTCCCAGCAGAGCCCCTCCCAAAGGTCCCCCTAGGTCCTCCTGAGGGCTATCCCACATCCTCCATCACAACAGTGGGAGGGAGCCAGGAGGGAAAACATCAGGATCTGTGCACACTGGAGGAGTACTGGCATCCAACTCCAGAGAATCTACCTCCACACTTCATGAGCTGTGTGATCTCCAGGAAATGACCTTACCTCCCTGAGCTTCAAGAATCTAGTTATCAAAGGAAAGTACAAAGTGCTGCCTTCCTAGTCTGTGTTCAGAATTAACAGATTAAATCAAAAGCCAAAATTATGTATTAATCAGAGGTCTGTGGAAGACCCAAGAGGGGTCTATGAAGCCCAGTCTAAAACTGCCGGCATAGAGATGTATGTGTCCCTGAGCATTCTTTGGGGGAGAGGGTCTATAGCTTGTGTCGGGATCTCAACCGAGTAATCTCAACCCAAAACACTGATTACTTCTGCCCTAGTTCTTCAGACAATTATTGCATTGTTCCAGTCCTGGTTCTGCTGCTTACTAGCGGAGAGATGTTACCCAAGTCTCTGATGCCTCAAGTTTCCTCTTCTGTAAACAAGGAAAAGAACTTGTAGGGATTTTGGAAATGTATGTCTGGCACATAGTAAATGCTAACCAAATGGTAGCTGCTTTTACACATCAGCCCCAAGCCCAGCCCCGTAGCAAAGATGTTTGGCTCCTAAGCCAGGAAGTCCAGGTCTAGCCCTTTCAAGCTGAAAAGATCCTGCAACCCTCCGCTGGCCCCAGTCACCAGTGCCCCTTGCTGGCTTTTTCTCTATGTCAGTGCTCCTGCGTGTTGCTACAGGGAGTCCATTGGGCGAGCGGTGCGCATCTGGGACAAGGAGCCTCAGAATCTCCCCAGTTTGGGAAGCTGCAAACTCGCTAAGAACATTCAAGAGATGGCTGTAACCCGGCAGCAGCCAGGAGTCCTGGGCTGGGGCTAATCTGCATTTGGAGGCCAAGCACTAAACCTGTCCCCACCTCAGGAGAAAATTGAAGTAGCTGTCATCCTGGCAGCTCCCGGTCTCGTCTGCTTGTTGACGTGTGCGCACCCAACTAGACAACCTCGATTTGGGAATCAGCCTTCAAGACGTAGGAGCCCCAGAGCAGCCACCTTCAGCTCCCACCCGGCCTCCTATCTCGGGCAGACACGTTTCCTTCCCCTCTAAGGTCAGAGGTCGAGCCTGGGCGGGGCCTGCTGCCCCTTACCCAGGCCCACCCGCTCTGAAGTCACAGAGCCGCGTTTCCAGCAGCGCCTCTTTCTCCGCTCCCGGCTCGCCATCCATTAGTGTAATCCCCTGTCCAAACACTGCGGCAGGGATGGCCAGACTTTGGTGTAAACAGACCGGGGGGGGGCGGGGGGGAGGGAATTCTAACGATATAAATAAAATAACCATTAATAGCGCAAACCGTTCGATGACCAGGACGCTTAGCCGGGGTTTGTGTACACAGCGTGGACACCACGCATCCGTCAGGTGAACCAGAGGTTCTTGTCCCAGCCGAAATCTAAACCCTGCACAGGTAACACGCCCCCAAGCGCGTCAATGTGGTCCCCACTCCTGACGTGCTCAGGCCGAAACTCAGGCGGCTGGAAACAGATGCACACTCCGAGGTCGCTCTGAGGCCGAAGCTCATCCCGAACTCCGCACAGCTCCGGTTAACCCGCTCTTCAAACCCCGCCTGTGCACGGGCGCCGCCTGGTCCCTGCGGCAGCCTCCGCGCAAACAGAACTCACACCCAGAATCAGAAATAGCCTCCGCTTGTCACCGGGTTACTGATGATAAACTAACATTCATGGAGCGTTAATTGTGCCGGTCGTCTCCCTAACGCTCCACAGAGGTAATCTTTAATCGTCAGGCAACCTGTGAGGTACATACTTTTAGTTCTACGATCAGGAAAGCAGGACTCATAGAGGTTAAGGAACTGCTCGAGCGCAAGTAGGGCCAGTAACTCCGCCCCGGGAAGCGCACGGTGCCTGGGGACTAGCGGGTTCCCAGGTCTGAAGACCAGTTCCAGCGCAGCCCCGCCCTATGCCTGAGTGATTTGGGTTTCAACGGGAAGTTCTCGCTTCTCTCAAAGGCTTGGGCAGAGAGGTCGAACAGAGGCAGAAAGGAAACTGACTCCAAAAGCTGCATGGCCTGTTCCCAGGGACCCGGCTGTTCAGCTCGGAAAGGCCAGAGGCCTCGACGGCCCTACCACAGCATTGGGGGGTGCAGATGCAGCTGCTAGAGTGAGGCCTCCAGGGCAGGGTCTGGGCCGGGACTCCCTACATAGGGCAGTCTCCTGGGAGCCGGTGCTATGGAGTCCTGGTTCCTGTAGTTCGACTGGAACGAGATCTTCTCCCTGGGTGTGGAATGCAGCACCAGCCTGGAGGTCTTGCATCAGTCCCTTGCCTGTTCCATCACCTTGGGCAAGTACTTTCCCTTCTGCGGCCTAAATTTCCATGGCCATGATATTTGTCTCATAGATCCCTACGTTGTATCGATCAGAAAAGATCAGGTGCGTGGAACACTTCCCTCTCTGGTGCGAAGTTTGTCGTCGTGATTAATATTAACTCGAGGGTAGGCGTTCAGAGAGCAGGGCTGAGGGATAGCAGCCCCAGCCCGAAGAAAGCGAAGAACAGAGGTGGGGAGAAAGGAAGTAGCTCTGGGGTACTGGCGGGGAAGAGAAGGGCGGGGGGGGGGGGGCGTCTCGAGGCTCCGCCCACAGCCCAGCGGTGTTTATTTTCGAGGCAGCTTCCAGTCAATCCTGTCGCTGGCGCGCATTCTTCTTGGAGGCTGTGCCCCGCTGCCTGGTCCCGGCAGGAAGATTTGAAGAAGGGGAGGGCTGTCGAGCAGGAATCTGCAGAAGCAGAGAAACTCCCCGAGTAGGACACGGCCTGGTCACAGTCCCGGGTTGTGACCTGTGTGCAGGAGAGGGACAAGCAGAAGGAGAAAACTGAGCGTGCAAGGCAAGGACCTTCAGCAACCTTGGGTAACTTACTTCAAGTCTCCTGGCCCCACCTTCCTCTTCTGTGACATGATTATGTTAACAGGGCCAAAGACAAGCGCTGTTACAGGAAGCAGAAACACTAGCAACGATCGACACTTAGCAAGAGTTTACAGCAGCCTGGTGCTGTTATGGGATCTTCATACCTATGAGTCATGAATTCTCCCAGCCCTGTGGAGGTGGGTAGCTCATGGTCCGTGGTTCACCTGGAGGTGGGGGAAGGGGAGGCTTTTTACCCAGTGAGCCATATGGTGCTTATGCGAAAGCTAGGGAACAGTCGCTCGTGTTATCCATTAGTACAGTAGCTAGTGTGATTGTCTGCTGTACCCTTTCTACTATTACTACTACTCACTCCATCCTGAGAGGTAGTTGTAATGAACTCCTTTATGGACAAGGAAACAGGCTCAGAGTAGGTAAGAGTCTGCCCAGTGTAACACAGCAAGCGGGGCCCACTGGAAAGATTAGAAACCAGACAGACTCCAGCGCCAGATGTTCTTGCCCACAATCAGAGGAAAACAACAAAGGAGTGCTAAGCGGGCGAAGCGAGAGACAGATGCCCACCTTCAGGGTAGGTCCAGTACAGCTGATTTATTTGCATTCCAGTGAGGACACTAATTGGCCAGATCTTTATCTAAACACGATAACTATGGCTTGAGACGTCAGGGCTTTGTTTACAAGAGCTGAAAATGATGCATTTGTGGTAGCTGGGAGCTCAGTCGGAGATCCAGATTTGTTTTCTGGGGCTGCAGAGGGTGGGCAGTGTCCAGGCTGGGACCCACAGGGGTGGTGACGGACACCAAGAAGAAGCCGTTGCTATTTCCCCAAGTGAAAAAGAATGCATAATGTGATTGGTAATTAAATAATGCTCTTCTCTGCAGGTGGGAAGGTGGAAGGAGGAGGCTTGAACTCTGCCTCCTGCTTAGCAAGTTCCTTGCCTGACAACCATTTCTCATGCCTGGCCTCAGCCAACACCACAAAAATGTTTTCTAGCATTTTTCCACAGAGCATTCTGTGAGTGGCTAACTTTCAGCATTTCTGTAATCTTTACTGCAGATTCATAAAGTCCACACCATTATTATCTTCTCCTACAAGGGAGAAAACTGCTGCTTGGTGAATTTGAAGAACTGGATCAAGGTCACAAGACTATAACAGCAGGAGGACTCCAATCCAAACCCAGATTTACTGGACTCCCAGACCCAGGCTGTGGCCCAAGACAGAGGTAGGAAGTATGATTATGACTCAGGGAAAGCTGAGTCTCCCACGGACCACTCTACACCCAGCCTCCCCACCTTATGGACTCTCTCTGTGGGGATTAGGGAGTGGGAGAGGGGCCATAGGTACCATGAGGTCTTACACATGAGGTCTGTGTACTCATCTACATACATGTTCATGGGCCTACCAGCTGTGAGAGGTGTAAAGCATTCACATGTGCCCAGGTACATGTCCACTCAGTGTGGTACACAATATATATACATACATACATACATACACACACACAGTCCACTGTCTCTACTATACCAATGCAAGGGCAGGTCATAGAATGTGGAGCTGAATATTTCAATGTGGTTTTATTACTTTCAAGAACACACGCAGTTATTACAACTCTGGCAGTAAAATCTATTCCTCCTTCTCTTACTACAGCTTAGACAGGTCCTTATGGGGCCACTTTGCACAAGACTAATTGTAAGGATCCCATAAATTGCCTGTGTGGAAATAGTGCATCTAATAGTCATGGAAGCTAGTTTTCCTCTTAGATTATGTAAACATTTCTCTTCAAATCTCACATGGCTACCAGTGATTCACATTATTGTGGGAAAGAAGGAGGGAGAGGAATTCAGAATGAGAGTTGGCTCAGCCCGCCTCTAATGACCATGCACTCTGAAAGCGCAAAGCACTGATGTGCAGCCTTCATTTAGGAGGAGACCAGAGTGCCTTCTTCCCCACACATGTCCACATGCACACATACTTGTCCACACAAGAAAGTACCTTTCTTTTTACTCAAGGAGAAAGACGAGTTCACAGAAGCCTATGTGGCAGGGCTGCATCCATCTGTTGGAAAGCTGTATTTCTCAGAGTGATACAGCTGCCACCGATCACAGACACAGTCTCAGATGGAAGGTAAAAGGGGGCAGTAGAGGCTGGCTGACTGCCTACCCTTCACCTGGGGAGCCCAACTCAGTGGAGAAAGCCTGAAGCCTGTCCTCTCAGGTCAGTGATTCAGTAGCACCATGTGCACCACACCCAGCAACTAGGAAGAGTAGGAGATTGCGGCTGGGCCCAAAGCAGCTACAGAATGCTTGTTCCTAACCCTGTCCCACCCCACCCCCATGGTGAGAAGCTGGGGCCTCCACTGTCCTCTCCCAGATTTGACCTCCATATCCAGGGAGTCCTACAAACCCTCCTAGCTCGGGTGCTCTCAAGACTAAACCATCTCCAGTCTGAAATGGACTGCCAGGAAACAAGAGAAGCCCAGTCTGCTCTCACCTGAATGCAGTGGGGGAAGGAGGGTGCTCCCTGGCCCCCATCTGCTCTGAAGGGATGCCTGGGGCCAGGGCCTCCAGCTCAAGCCCAGCTCTTCTCTCACAATAGAAGGAAATGGGGGCTTCTTGGGATCTGCCAGGAGTGGGGATTTCCACAAGGAGGTGGCCAAGCCTGTCACCTGGAGCGGGACAGACCAGCTGGGGCCCTTTGCTGAGCCTCAGTGGGGAGGGTGCTGGGAGGTGGGAGCAGGCTTAGGAATTGGAGCCAGGCAGAGAGTAGCATCCCTTTCACATGTCCTAGGGTCTGTGAGCATTTTCACTGAGCACTCAGGGGTGGGATGTGGGGACAGGATTTGGGTCTCAGTCTGATTCCACCTGATTCAGTCCCACTTTGTAACCCCAGATTCTTTTTATAACAAACACTTCTGGGGACCAGAGCCCAAGAGAATCAGAGGGAAGGCACAAAGATAGGAGGCAACGAAATAAGACTGAAGAGAGTGGGGGCAAATGAGGAACCAACAGGTGTGAAGGAGTGGAGTGAAGACAGGAAGCTGGGGAGATGGAAAAGTGACAGGGGAAGGAAGTGGGGCGAGGGGAGGGAGGAAAGGGACAGTGAGGAGGGGAAGGGTGAAGGAGTAAGGGACGGCTCTGGAGAAGAGGAAGGGGGGCCACTCGGCCGTGAAGCGGGGAGTAGTGACGCGGGAGAGAAGACCACAGCACTCTGGCCTCCTGAAACTCCGACGGAACTGGTGATGCGCCAAGCTCGGAGAGGTAGAAAGGTCTTTCCCTCCGGTCGGGTGAGCATTAGTGTAGGATGAGGGCGGTGGTGAGTTAGAGAAACTAGTGTAGGTTCAAGGACAGAGACGCAGCCAGAGCGATTCTCTTCGCTTGCATTTCCGGGCCCCGCAGCTGGAGCTCCAAGCTGCGGCAAGAAAGCCCTGCACCCGCGAGCCCAGTGTGCATGGCCCAAGCACATTGACTTAGGCGGAGCGGGTGCGACCCAGGACTTCAGTCCCCGAAGCCCAGATCCCTCAAGCCCTGGACCATAGACCCGACTCGTAGGAATCTCTGAAGGGCGAGGATGCAAAGCCCAGAGCCCCTGAGCTGCCAGCTCTAACCTGGCTCCTGGGGCTTCGGACCCCTGAGGTCCGGTATCCCGGTACACCGCTCCCAACTGGGGCCTCAGACCTCTCCGTGTCTCCTCCCACCCCACCCGCACAGTCCCCACCGCTGCCAGCGGCCCAAAGGCCTGGGTCGCTGGGAACTTCAGGAGCCAAGGGCCAGGGTGTGGCTAGGGCTGCAGACCCGGCTGTCGGCTGCCCGTGACAGAACGAAAGTCTCGCCCAACCTTAAGAATCGCTATCCTGTTGCTCACCACAGACCCAGACCTCAGGCTGGAAGCAAAGGGGGCCAAATAAAACCTTACTTAAATCACTAGACTCCCACAGACGTTTCTTTCCAAGCGAGAAAGGTCTTTCATTCCGAAATAGCTTGCAAGAATCAGCCACAACTTGACCCCTATGGAGATTTGGAGAACGATGTCAACATCCCAAGAGGCCGAGGTTCTTCCCAGGTGACCCTCAGTTTAGCAGACAATAGGGAGAACACAGCTAGCAAGATTCATGAAGAATCTCTGCTTCTTGGAAAGTGACCCTCCTCCGCCCCTACACTGCTCAGCAAACCGCACTGAACAGATAAGTGCTCTGGTTTAAGTGAATTAATTCGCCAAAGATGGCAGCCACTCATCTATAGCTGTATTTTAAAAGGTTTATAGACATTGACATTTTGCTACAGGAAGTTAAAATCACACTAAAGAAAAAAAGTTACAGAATGCATTCAGAATTCCAGTTTAATCCCCTAAGTTAGAACTGCTCGCTGCACGCTCAAATAGCATACGAATCAGTGCAAATAAATTCCTATGTACAGGTGTCCTTTACTTAGATGTTTTTATTTGAAAAAATTGAGTTGATTTCCTCTGGGAAAAGGTAGTCTTTCTGACTCTCCTGTTTATTAACAAAATAGAACTCATTTCAGTGAGGAAATCAATTTACACTTTTATCTTTATAATTTTTGGAGGACATTAGAAGTCCTCTCCCTGAGAAATCGAAACTCACTTTAGTAGCAAGGGCCTGTGTTTTACAAAATCTACACAATTTGCTGAGTTTGGACTGATTTTCTTCCAGGGGATACAAATGGTGTGTTATTTAGAAAACTCAATTTCAAACAACATCTAGAAAAATCTGACATGTATGCAAACAACACACAAAACAAACTGCATGTTCACAACAGCATTTAAAACTCCCTCTTACAAAGTTACTTCAAAAAGCAAGCAAATACTCTGAAGAAATTAGATCAGTTTAATGCTTTCTAGAACTGACCAACTCAATGGAAAACCCATTCGAAGATGGATTCACCCTTCTCAAAATTAAAATGTGAGTGCTTCTAGCTTGTTCAAAAGTTCTGAAAAGCTTTCTGACATCTCATGACTAAAAGCCAAACCCAGACACACACACACACACACCACTACTGTCACCACCAAGTGAACAAAAGCTCAGTTTGCACTGCAGCTAAAGAGAAAACTTGTTTCCTTCTCATCTTCTTTCTTGTAAGATATCGTTAAAAAGGACATTTCTAGCTCAGCCATTTTAAAAAAAGATGCAAATTTTACTGGAACAGCGATACTAGTTTTAGCTAGCTGAGTTATCACAGGATGGGGTTTTATTTTCATGTTTTAATAAAAAAATTATGTTTGACTGTGGTGCTACATTTATATTAGAAACCCATAATATTTTCAACTCTTTCGTGACCTTCGTTCCATAATCAAATGGCTACTAAGAAACATGACAAGCAGTGTCACATACGGCTAAAACTATTGATTATTTGCCTGTATTTATATGTACATTGCTCAAGCCAGTTTTGTATAGAGAATGACATCAGAACACTTCACAGCTTTCAAGAATTATCACATACTCACTCAACAATGTATTTTTAAAAGACTGTCATGTTCTCTTTCCTAAAGAAAAGTACGGTTTATTACTTATTATTTGCCATCATTTAACCATGATCTTTAATTAAATATTCGATTGGCGATTGTATATATCTATGATGTGATGAAAACATACCAAGATAAACATTTGAGATACACACTCGATTAAAATAAAATCAAACCTTCCCCGCTGCAGCCATATTTACTTTATCTGACAGTAATTAGCTAAACTGTCTGGAACGAAAACCTATCATTAGTGGAGCACAGCTCCAGGATTTCAAAGCTCCCTTTTCAGACAAGAGAATGCAAATGCCCAGAACGCCCGTAGTAACTGGATACACTTTGGTACCAGATGCCACACTCTGATAAGTGACTCCCGCGAAGCACCAACTTAGAAGCACAGCGCTAGATTCCCCCCCCACCCCCGACAGTGGCGCGCGCCTGGGGGCACACAGGCCCCACGGGCGTGGAGGACTCAGCCTGCGCACGGAGAGGGAGGCCGGCTATATTGCCCCCGGCCTGGCTGGGATCCATCCTGTGAAGCCGCGCTACTGGAGAAATCAAAGACTAAAGGGGCCTGAGCCATGAGCAAAAAGCCGCTGGAGAGAGCACCTGAACCTAGTTCAAAAACATGAGCTCTGCTCGAGGAGGCGGGGTGGGAAGGGAAAAGCGGGGTATGGCACAGAAGCTGCGGGCTGAGCGGGACACCCCACGTTTGGTGTCCTTACAGGCTTTTAGCCCCGCCTGAACTGTGATTGAAAAGTGCAGGTTGCCTTCCGTAGGCCTCGGAGGAGCAACCCGGTCAGAGTCCTTAATATAGAAACGCTCAGGTCTGGCCCGAGGGTACTGGCCCCCGCTCCGGGTAGTGGGAATTGGGGGGCGACCGGCGAGCGTGGGCCTGCGGGTAGGGAGAAGGCAGCCTTCTGCCTGTGCAGAGACAGCGGCCGGGTGGACTCCGGCCGCTGCAGCGGGTGTGTGAGCTTGTCACTGCAGGTTCAGGGCTGGAGCGGCACTTTGTCCGGGTCGGGTTCTAAGACCCGGCCGGGTCCTTTGGACTAGCTTTAGGTAAGGCCTAGGAGAGAAACGCAGTTGAGAAGCAAAGGCTGCAGCAAGGAGAAGCGCAGCTTCAGCTGTAAATTAGAAAAAGAAAGAAGGCCAGCTTCGGTGCTTCAGTCATTTTTCTTTTGTCCAAATCCTGAAGTCACCTAAGAGGTAAAGAAAACTGAGGACCAGAGGAAGCAGAAACATTTCCCAAAACAGTTGTGCCCTGGGGTTGGGGTAGGAGGTTGAGACTAGAGCGCAGCTTCCTTGTGGTAGGAGGTGACGCGCATACACACTCAGGGTCCCCCCCTCTCTGCAGGGCCGCGCACTCACCCCCACCTCAGTCTGGATCTCTGCGCCTAAGCCTCGGGGTCCGCAGCAAAACCAGGCGCATTCTTCCCTCTGAAGACTCCGGCCTGATTTGGAAACACCAACCTCCGCCTGGGGCATCAACAGTTTCAGGATTTAAAACAGAAAGGCATCGGCGCCCCTGTGGCTGAGGGACGGTCATCCCGGAGCAAGGCCCTGTCCACAGACTCCTTTCCCCACCGCCCGCAGGACACAGCTACCCTACGGGCACTCTCCGCGATGCACGTGGCCCGCGAGGAGTCCCAGCTCCCCGGGCGGCCCCAAGGGCTGCCTCCCCGCAACATTTCCGCTCTCTCCTGAAGAGCCCCGCCTCCCCCTCCCTACAGGCTGTTCTTTCTCTCCTGGGCCTTGGGCACCAAGTCCTCCGGCCGGTTGCAGGATCCCGCGGGGCAGCTCTCCACTTTGGTGGCCACTCATACTACAGTCCTCCTCTTCCCTGCTTGCCCCGGCACGCAGTCCAGAGTCCGAGCAACGTTCACCTGCCCGCTCCAGATTCTGGTTTCTTACAATTTTACCAAAAAAAAAAAAAGGTGTTTGAGGGACACCATGGTCAGACTGGAGCCTTCCCTGTTAATCTTCAACGCCAGAGCTACCCCAGGTCTCACAGCAGGGCCTGCTGCTACCCACTGGGCTATCCTGGCAGCAAATGAGTGCCTATTGTGCAGGAGAAAGATGCTTCCCAACAGGCAGAGTTTCCAGAATCTTTGGGAGCCCCACAGATTAGCCCCAGAAGGCAACCAGGGTGTCATGAAAACAGAAGAAGGCATGTGGGTAGAGAAATTAGAAAGGCACATCAAAGAGTCAAGGCCCAGACTCAGGCTCCACATTTGAATAGGAAGAAAAGATGGCAGCCATGACTGGTCACCTCCCTTCTGAGGACAGATCCTGCTGTCAGAACCCCAGTGTGTGCAGCACTCCAGCCACATCCCCAGTGCAGTCAACACACTGCACTGACTCCAGACACAGAACGTCCTTAGCTGACACGTATTGAGCATCTAGTATGTACGCCACCATGCACTGAGCTCCTGGCATGTTTTGGCTTATTTAACCAAAGCAATAACCCCAAAGAGGGTATGGCTGTCTCCCTTGCATAGGAAACTAAGAAATGAGAAAGGCCCAAGGGTTAGGCCAGGATTCCAAACAAGAGCAGTCAGGCATCAAAGCATAGTAAGAACTCCATCGTCTTGTCTTTCACATACCTGCACTGTACAGCCTCTGCAAAGGCAAATGCAACTTGCACCCTGGCCTCAGAGGGCTCACAATCTAGTAGGGCAATCAGGAAGGCACACACAGCTATCAAACTAAGTGAGAGGTGATACATGATAGGCTTGTCCTTTGCTAACAGTAGCTGCCAGTTCACAAGCAGGAAAGAGGGCTTCTGACTAGGTAGCACTTCTTTGGAAGAGGTGGTATTGGAGTAGAGCCTTGGAGAACAGCTTGCCATTCTTGGAGACCAGACAAAGACGGAAAAGACATTCCAGGAGGAGTGAACAGCTTGAGCAAAGGCAACAAGGCGGAAACGGACACGTCGCTCATCCATAGATAAAACAACCAGTCTCCTTGTGGATACAGAGCCAGGTATTGACCGGCAAGGAAGTTTTCCTGCCCCTGCAGCAGTTAGAAAAACTACACTCTCCGTGGCAATTCTTCCCAGACTTTGGTGCGTGGACAGTGGAGCTCTCTGAACTGGCCCAGGTCGAGAATGTGCAGCCAAGTAGAGCGAAATATTGGTAGTTCGGACACTGGGTCAGTGCAGCCTGTACTTCAGCGACTCCACTTACCAAACCATGTCTAAACCCTAGTCTATTTCTGGTAGCTGCGCAACATCCTACCAGTTGTACGCCGGGGGCGTGGCCCACAAGAGTCAGAGCCAATGAGGAAGGAGGCCGGGGTGCGGTCCCGCCCCCGACGTGACGCAAGAGCCCGGGACAGAGGCTTTGCGGCCCGGGCCCCAGTCCCTGCAGTGGCTGTAACAAAACCCAGACCCCCAGGTCCTGGCCAATGGAGGCGATTTAGACTGGAGCAGGACCGCGTCTGTCAAAAGCCCGACTCCGCAGCAGCGGCAGAGTCCAGGCGGAGAGCTGGAGCAGCCGCGCTGCCTCCCCGCCCCCGCCGGGATTTATTGAGTATTTGGACTGGACAATTAAGTGGCCCCGATGATGTTACCAAGCCCGGTCACCTCCACCCCTTTCTCAGTCAAAGACATTTTGAATCTGGAACAGCAGCAGCACTTCCACGGCGCTCACTTGCAAGCGGACTTGGAGCACCATTTCCACTCGGCGCCTTGTATGCTGGCCGCCACCGAGGGGACACAGTTTTCTGACGGAGGGGAGGAGGACGAGGAAGAAGAGGGAGAGAAACTGTCCTATTTGAACTCACTAGGCGCAGCCGATGGCCACGGAGATTCGGGCCTCTGTCCCCAGAGCTATGTCCACACGGTCCTGCGAGACTCGTGCAGCGGGCCCAAAGAGCATGAAGAGGAGGTCGGGAGGGACCGGAGCCAAAGTGAGTAAAGGGGGGAAGGAAACGCACCGCACACCTGGCACGTGGGGCGGCGCCCACGAACACCCGCAAACTCGGCCAAAATGGGCTACCGTCCCCTTTAACCTGTGGCCAGGGTCTTGACTCTGCCCTCCGGAGCTGGGGCAGGGAGGAAGCCAAGGCGACTCTGACAACTACTCTCCCCAGAGGAGGGACAAGTTGCAGCCCCGCAAAAAAGGAAAAGTCGCTGCCTTGATGATGTTGATTAAGTGTCACGGGCTCAGCAGCTGAGTCCTAATGTCTCCTACTCTTTTGCTTCCCCTCACCCAAAACAGGGCTATTCCCCCAAAATGGGCAGGAGCTGCACTGCGTTTTCACTTTTCCTTTCAACGTGAAGCGGCTTCTCTGAGGTCGGGGTAGTCCACTCTCTTCTCCAAAAAGACAGCTAAAGCAGGTTGTGTCTCCGGAGTCCGCATCCTCAGGATGCAGGGACTTTGGTAGAGACACGCGGCGACGGTGTGCTTCTCTTCTCCGCCTGAGGCTCAGCGTCTTGCCGGCACACTGGGTTGAGGGGATGGTCGGTCTGAGAGAGCTTGCGAACACGGACTATTCTGCGTGACCACAGCTCTCACACGCCTGAGGCGCTGGCCTTTTTTGAAAATTCATAAAGGTTTTTCTTTGTGTCTCAGGCTGCAGGCCTAATAGAGAATCCACCCAACTTAGTGCCACATCTCCTCCACCCACGTTGGATGTTGGACGGGGAGGTGAATTAGGAAGTTTGATCAGATAACTTAATAAAACCCCAAGGAACTATTTCTGAGGGGACTAAATCAAAGAATTCCATCCCCCCGGAGGAGGTTTGATGTACCAGAGCCCAAGGCACATCATGCTCTCACCCTTACCTCCTCTGGCCTAAAGTCTACATAAAGCTGTCCAAAACTAGTCAAACTTACTCTCTAAGGTAACACAGACATTGCCACGCACACATTTGCATGTAGTCTTTCTTATAAGCAAAAAGTTACTTCTTGGGCAATGCACAGCGATACACTCAGATATTTCCCAAAGAAAGACATTTGTGCAACCCGTGGACACTGGTATCAACACATCTCACACCTTCAGCAGCTCCTGGTGGAATGGAAGGCAAATGCGCTTGCAAATGCTGTAGTTACGCAGTCGCGAGCTTTCACTCTGAAAGTAGTCATTAGCACGCCGAGTCGCACATTTAATACAGGGTAATCTCTTCTCTGGAAGATGATGCTCAGATTTTAATAAATGCACGCTCACTGCTCCTCCCCGCGGAATGTTTCTCTGCCCGCGGAGGGCGTTCTTTAGGTACTCTGGCTGTGGCAGGGTCCACTGGCATCTGGAGCTACAAAGTTTCCAAAAGGTCCGGTAATTTACTACCGCAGGTTCCGCACTCCCACAACGGAAAGGGGCGACAGCGAGGCCGGGATGAGTTAACGGACGCTGTTTTGCTTCTTCCGCAGAAAGCTGCTCGCTGAAGAAGCCTCTAGAGACAGTTGGAGATGGGAAGGCGGCGGAGGACAGCGAGAGGCCCAAGCCGCGCAGCCGCCGGAAGCCCCGGGTCCTCTTCTCGCAAGCCCAGGTCTTCGAGCTGGAGCGCAGGTTCAAGCAGCAGCGGTACCTGTCGGCGCCCGAGCGCGAGCACCTCGCCAGCAGCCTGAAACTCACGTCAACGCAAGTGAAAATCTGGTTCCAAAATCGCCGGTACAAGTGCAAGAGACAGCGGCAGGACAAATCCCTGGAGCTGGGCGCGCACGCCCCGCCGCCGCCGCCGCGCCGCGTGGCGGTCCCGGTGCTAGTGCGGGACGGCAAACCGTGCGTGGCGCCCGGCGCGCAGGCCTACGGCGCGCCTTACAGTGTGGGCGCCGGCGCGTACTCCTACAACAGCTTCCCCGCCTACGGCTACGGGAACTCCGCCGCCGCCGCCGCCGCGGCCGCCGCAGCCGCCGCCGCCGCCGCGGCCTACAGCGGAAGCTACGGCTGCGCGTACCCCCCCGGCGGCGGCGGGGGCTCCTCCGCGGCGGCCTCGGCCATGCAGCCCTCCTGCAGCGCGTCGGGCGCCGGGTCCTTTGTGAACGTGAGCAACCTGGGAAGCTTCGGAGGCGGTGGCGGCGCGCAGCCCTTGCATCAGGGAGCCGCCGCCGGGGCCGCGTGTGCACAGGGCACCTTGCAGGGCATCCGGGCCTGGTAGGGACAGCTTGGCGCCACGGGGATGCAGCTCGAGAAAGGCCAGAGCCAAGGTCCTGGTCCCCTCGTTAAAAAAAAAAAAAATACATGTCCTGCGCCCCAGAGCTTTGGATCGCATATCACTCAAGGCCGGGGAAGGAGACTCAGGGGCGAAGGGCATGCCCAGGTCCGGTTGTCAAAACTGGCTACCGAGTCGGAAACGCTGGCCAGGCGCCTGGGAGCACGGTGGTCCCGAGCCCCGGGGGCTCGAGGAGGGGAGAGCAGGAGACTGGAACTCGGACTGCCGCTTATTTTCCGAGGTGAGAAGGCTTCTTGCCCTCGGCCTTCCCAAGGCCTCCGCGAAGCGTTGGCGAGGAACCTGGACCAAAAATGAAAAGAAAAAAAAAAAAAAGAAAAAGAAAAAAAGAGGAAAGGCACGAGGGAGAGAAAGGGATCGAGGTTTGAGAAGTCCCAGGCTCTCCACGGATCCTCTGACCCCTTCGCGGGCCGGGGCGCCACCCCACACTTGACGTTCATTTCCACGCGCCTCCCCTCGCAGCTAAGACTTCAACCCAGATCTCTGGATTGTCAGCGACGGACTCTGCAAGGAAAACCAGCCCAGTGAAATTCAAAGTGGGGGGAGCGGGGAGGCTGCGCCGGGCTAACCGGAGACCTGGTGGCCCACCCGAGGCGTTGCCAGGCGTCCTTTCTGTTCCCTACTCTGTACTGAGCACATACTATCTATCTATATATAACTGTATCCACACGCCATGTACACACCCGCTGCCATACACTACAGGAGTCAATAAACAAGGTGCAATATTTCCAAACCACTAGCTGGGTAGACTGTTTAGCCCAAACGAACAGGGCAGGAAAGGAAAAGGTGCGTACGGGAAAATAGCCGTTCCTAGGAGAGCACAGGCCTGGTCTCCCATGAGCCAGGCCCCTGCTGCAAGACTGTTCTTTCTTGGCTTTGTTCATTAATTTCTCTTTCCTGTTGTTGGGAGGACAGGCCGCAGACTCTGGGCCCTTTGAGGTCCCGAGCTTTGTAATGCCCTCAGATTTTACCCAGGAGCTTGGTCAGGGCCTAAACTGCCCCACCTCGAGGGTCACTAGAGAAGAAGGGATCAGAGAAACCTCTTCCCCACGCTCAGCCGTTGGCGGCGCGAAGAGGGCTCCTTGCTCCGCCGCCGCCGCCGGGGCTTCCAGCGCGCCCGGGGGCGCTGCGGTGCGCCCCGCCGTGGACCAGCTCTCCCCCTCGGCCGCCCTCCCTTCTCCCCCGGCGGCCGCGGCTTTATGCAGTTCCTTGTCACTTGCGGAGAATGCCTGTGCGAGGCCTGTGCTGCCACACGGCCGATTGTGAGCGTGCCAAGGCGGGTGAATGGGGAGGCCTCAGAGCGCCGCACCATTGTGGGGCCGGGCCTCGCTGAAAGGCGGCTCCGGGCCGGGAAGGTGCGGAAAGAATGGCTTTTTATTGGAGTCCCGAACAAAAGGTGTGGTAGGAAGGCGAGGTCCCCTGCGCGAACAAAAACCCTAGCGCGTCGGATTGACGTCCCCCCCGAGCTCCCCATTGCTTCTCAGAGCGGGGGCTTTGTGCAGCAGTCTGCTCAACAGAGGGACGGAGAAATGCGCGGGGGTTTTGTTCCCCATTTTTTGTGCGCTGGGGGAAGGGGCGGCAAGAAGGACGGGGGCTGGGCGGGCGGCAGGGAGGGGCGCGCTGATTAGGCCAGGAGGGCCGGGACGCGGAGACTTTCAGCGGGAGTCGACGGCCTGAATGCAGGGTCATTATTGCTACAAGTTTAGCAATTTCGCCCTTACAGAAGGGGGTGGGGGCTGCTAGGCTGCCACTGGGTCGCCTGGCTGGCTAGGGAGCTGGAAAGAGGAAGGACCAGGAAAAAGGGAGAAAAGGGAAGGAGGAAGGTAGGGAAGCAGGAAAGGGAGCCCTGGCAATCCCTTTGACCGCCCAGGATGCGACTTGAACTAGTCCAAAAGAGCCTAGCGGGAGACTGGAGAAGCGGAGCTGGGGGGCGGTAAAGAGCCTCCCCCCGCCCACCCCGTCCCCTCGGCGGCTGAAAGATCTCGGCCAGTTAGTGCACCTGACCGCTGTCCTTCAGCTCCTCTCTGAGAGTTTCCTCCACTCCTGTAGCCCTGAAGCCAGGACGCGCGCTTCCCACCACCCTATCACCACAGGACCACCCAGCCCCACCCCATTTCCTTCCTCCCTGCTATCATCTTCCCTTGGGTTGCTCTGGCCAAAGGCTGGGGAGGGAATTCTTGCTTTTTTTTTTTTTTTTTTTACTAGGCTTTTCACTGCCTGCATCTGCATAAGACTCAGTGATTCATTCATTCATTAACTATATATAATGAGCCTAGATTATATAGTGAGCACATATTACACCGTGGCATTTCTTCCCTCTGGGTCAGGTACCACTGTCGGAGGAGCAGGAGCATCGCGGGGCGGGACAGTAGTGCGATGCCCTCCAGGCCCCTTCATCTGCTCCTGTCCCGTGCCCCAGAGCCCAGCTAGTGGTGGCGACCTGAGGCCTTGGGCTGAGTAGGGCTCACCTGGACCGAGGTAGGACATCTGATAACCCATCCCCATCCCAAAGCTAGGTCCTGTCCTCTGCAACCCCAAGGTGCCACCTGGGGCACAGCTTCCCCTCACCCCCAAGAGATGCTGCACTTCACCCTACAGAGCAGAATCCAGGAGGCTGAGTGAGACTCGGTAAAGACCTTAACACAGGTACCAAGTTTAGGGGTTGGGGAGATCCTGGAGACGAGGTAAACAGCAGGGTCCGGGAAGAAACTGGGCTTCCCTATATTACTATGTGCTGAATGGTTAGCAAGCAAGACCCAGCTGGCTCACTCTCTAGGCAGAATTTCAGTGTGTGGGCTGTAGGAGCAGAAGGCTCTGAGAGCAGCTGTTCTCTTGCCTGGGGAGTTTCCTACATAAGCAATCACTTTTCCTCCAACCCAGTTGTGCACCCTACTAGAAGGTGGCCTCTCTCATGCTCCCCCAACGTGATCCTCACCTTCTCTGCATGGCTTCCTCCTGGCCTGTGCCAGTCCTCCTTCATCCTGCACCCTCTCCTCTTCTAAAAAGGTGTGTGACCCTCATATATGAAATACAGCTGGTTCTGCAGACTGGCTGCCAAGTGGTTTGCGTGTCTTCAGATACTTAAACCCAGCCTGGAGCAGTCCTCTCCCCACTCTCCTGCTTCAGAGCCTGTAGGCTACGGATATAAATAGTTCCCATTACTTTATTGAAGGATTTCCGTACTGGTCATTGCTGAGGCCCCAGCACCAGGAACATCAGGGGATGAAACCTTTGACCGGCACAGTTACATCTTTGGATTCCCTGCCTGGGGCAAAATACCCTGCTCCTAGGCCCAAACTCTTGCTTCACAAAATTATCCTATGAGCCAGGAGGAATCCTAGAATTCAGGCAAGGCTTCTAACAACCTTTGAGACTTTGAGGAGGTCCTGAAAGTTGCCTTTCTGGCCGCTGCTTTCTGAGCTGTAAGGCAGAGAATGGTGGGGTCTATGATTGCAGAGGTCACTTCTGGCTCAGAACCTCTTTGTGCTCCAGAATAGCTGTGTAACCATCCCCTCTCCCCAGTGACCTGTGCCACACCAGCTCAGAGGTGAGCAGACATCATGGTTGGGAGAGGAAGGACAGGGTCAACAAGGCCAACGTTTGCCCCACAGAGTCTGATCTTGAGTTAGGAAGATAACTTCTGATTCAGACTGCCCCCTTTCTAATCCCAGGGCCACGACCACAAGCAGCATCAACCTAGAACTCTGAACCTCAGTTTCCTTGTTTATAAAATGGGTATGCTTATAGTGCCTCGCTCACTGTCTTAGTCTTTTAAAAACCTACAATAAAGTGCAGAAATTTACATATACCACGTCATGTGTATGTATCAATCACCTTGGCTTTGAAAATTAAACGAGACTCATATAAATGTAGCTCAGTGTAGGTCTGCTGCTTAGCAGACATTGCATCAACCAGGATGGAGTTAGGATGCGTGTACATTGAGAACCAGGTCTGGGGTGTGGCGGGTCAATCCTGAGCATTCTGAACTCCAGTACCTTGTTTGCGTTGTTTGTGTCAGATTCCCGAAAGTGCGGTAGCTAGTAAGCCCGGATAGGCGGTACTGGGTGGGGCCTGCAGGGCTGAGCACATTTAGCCTAGGCTTTGACTTTGGCTACTCCTTGGGAATTAAACTGAAGGTAAAAGGTAAAAGAACGTTCCAGGTGGGGCCACAAGTCCCCGCGGCCCATCGGTTTCGGAAGGACAAGGTTAGGGAAGGATACCCGAAACCCGGTTGGTGACCCGGCCACGCGTCTATGCCGGCGTGGGGAGGGTGGGCGCGCTTCCCAGGAGAAAGGTGCCCGAGGCAGAGTGGATCAAGGGCTCAGCCTCAGCCTCCTGCTCGGCTTTATGGGGCTTTATGGTTCGTGGCTCCAGAGGGGACTTCCTGCCTTCCGATTTGGACTCCAGGAGCCAGAGCCCTGGTAGAATTGAGACCGTCCGAGATGGACAGTTCAGTGACCGGCCGCAGTCTAGCTACGCGCGGTGGGAACGAGCCCTCGGAACCGCCAGGGCAAGCGACGCCGGTGCGGGGACCCAGAGCTGCCTCCCAGGGAGACCGGGAGCAGTCGGAGTTGGCTGGCCAGGGAGCGCCCCGCGAGGCCCTGGAGAACCTGGCCAGCCGTTGGGGCGAGCTTCCAAACTGGAGGAGCCAGCAGGCCCGATCGGATCGTCTCAACCTGGGCATAGAGCCAGGCCCAGCGCGGCACGGAGGTACGAAGTCCGGGGTGCGCTTTGAGGGATGCGCAGTGGGGCGTCCGCCGGACCCCTGGAGCGGGTCTTGGGGAGGCGGTGGAGGAGGGCGCAAACCACATTTGAGGTATTGAGAGGGTTTTTGTTTTTAACTTACCTGGGCTGTAGGTAATGGATTAATAACAGCAATGTTTTCTGAAGGAGTATTTAGAAAATTTAGGAGACACACACAGAAAAGCCTAACTGTACGGCTCGCGCGATCCCCTTGAACATCCAGGTGGAGAACACAGCAGCCAGCCTGCAGTGGCACCCCGGCCCCGCCCGCCCCCATTGCTCTGCCTCTGATCACTACCACAGCCTTCAAGGGTAACTGCTATCCTAGCTTCCGACGATGTAGATACATTTTATTAATTTTGGAACATTGTGTACATGGATTCATACAATAGGTATTGTATAAGTCCATGTACACAATCTCTCATTTGCGAGATTTCTCCACAAAGCTGCATGTGGTAGGCAGTGCATTTTAACTGGAGCATCCCATTGCGTGAATATGCAACTGATTTATCCGTGCCGCTGCTGACAGAGTCCGGACAGTTTCTTAGGGCTGTTATGAAGAGTGCTGCTAGGAACATTCTACAACGACATCCAACAGAACTTTCTGTGTGGAGGGAAACGTTCTATGTCTGGGCTGCCCAATATGATAACCACTAGTCATGTGTACTTTTGAGCATGGGAAATATGACAGATGTGACTGGAATATTGAAATCTCAACTTTCTAAACTTATAATTACAAGTTTGTGGCCACAGGTAGGTAGGGTAGCATAATTGTAGTCCATCTTTGGTGATTGTAAAACACATTTCTATTCTAGGTATTTTGTACCTAGGAGTACAGTAGTGCATTTGCTATGTCACAGAGGATGAATGTGAGCTTTAGTAGGATCTTTTTTCTTTTCTTTTTTTTTTTTTGTACTGAGGATTGACCCAGGGCCACTCTACCACAAGCTACATTCCCAGCCCTTTAAAAACCACCTTGCTAACTCACTCTGAAGGGACTTGAACTTGTGACCCTCCTACCTCAGCCTCTCTTAAGTGCTGAGTTTACAGGTGTGCACCAACATGCTGGTTGACTTTAATAAATTCTACTGAGCAGTTTGTACAGTTGGTTTTGCCACCTTACACTCCTGTCGGCAGGTAGTACCACACGGTTCCTGAAACTTGGTGTTTTTGTTGCAGTTTTCTGTTTAGCCCCTTTGTTGTGCATGGCATTAAGAAGGTTTTGCTCACTTTTATGTAAACTTGTGGGTTTTTTTGGGGGGGGTTTTGTTGTTGTTGTTTTTGTTTTTTTGTACCAGGAGCTTGCACTTGCCAGGCAGGCACTGGGCCACTGAGCTATCTCCCTGGCCCTATGTAAGCTTTTGAAATTGCCATTTCACCATAGTAAATGGTCGTGGTCATGATGGTGGTGGTGGTGGTGGTTGGTGATTTTCTTGGAGGCTGAACAGGGTCGTACTAGTCTGAGGCTTACCTTTCATATCACCCCACTTCTGCAGTCAGGTCTTTTACCCCATCAACCTTCTCCTCTAGAAACAGAGCCAGGACATCAGGCCCATCCCTCAGGACATCGGGCTGGGCAGATGGAGGTTATCCACCCCTCACCGCTCTGGTTACTTCATACCTCCTCCAGATTAGTGCCCTCTCTCACTTACTGGAATATTTCACCCCGAGAGATGATCAGATTGCCTGGCAGGCTGCAGCCAGGGCAGAGAAGCCAGGTTTTGTTCTGATTGCATTTTTAGTTTATACCTTCACTCTGCCATTTATAAAACAGCGTGGCTTGCTGCAAAGCAAAGGCAGTCCTGGGGAGGTAGCAGAACTTCTGACTATGTGTCAGCCTCTGTGTGTGTGTGTATGTGTATGTGTGTGTGTTATTTTGTAGACACATTCTCTAACCCTAAGAATAACCATGTTAATATATATTAAGCATTCCTTGTTTACACATGAAGAAACAGGCTCAGAGAGGTTGTCATTCCTCCCAGATTCACAGCTAGTAAACAGTAGGGGTCACCTGGTAGTATTTTTCACCCAATGCCAATGAAAACATTTGTGACATATTTTACCTCTCTTCTCTGGGTAAATAGAATCCTAACTAGTAGAGATCTCAAAATTCTAGATGAAATTAGATGTTCTCTGCTGAGCCTCCTTTTGGGTGGACCTAGACTAATCATTGACCACTTGTGTTGACAAGCAAGCAAAGGAAGTGTTTATTATGGTGTAATACCAGCAGGATTCACTTTGTGTGACAATCGTGATTTTTAGAAAGTTCTGTGCAACGATCTTTTTGCTTGATGACATAGAAGAAAACTGAGTATGTTTCAAGTTCATCACATGCTGGGTATGATGGCTCACACCTGTAATCCCAGCACTCAGGAGGCTGAGGCAAAAGGATCACTGTGAGTTTGAAGCCACCATGGACTACATAGTGAGTTCAAGGCTAGCCTGAACTATATAGCAAGACTCTGTCTCAAAAACAAAAACAAGAACAAAAAGATTATCACTAATTTGTAAACTAAAAGTGTCCCAATGTGTATTATTTTATAAAATGAAAGATTCTTTTAAAATATGAATAATAACCCAGTATTTGTTTTTATAAGTTTATTAGAGTTACAAGTCTTTTTCTTTTTTAAGACAGTGTCTCACAGTGATGCATAGCCCAGAATTATATATATATATAAGATTCATCAACATTTCATGCATATTTCCTCATTCATTGAAACATGTTAATCATGAACATTTCCCCTGGACTATCTTGAGAGTCTCAGGAATGAGTTCTTGGGGAGGTATACAGATTACTTCTGAATCCAGATGAAAAGTAACTAGAAAACAATTGTCTGTCTACAATGTCTACTGGTGAATGCAGGCTTCCTTAAATGTGTTTTACAATCCCTGATCACTTGGCAAGCCTCTCAGAGAAGGAGTTCAAGAGTCAAATAGATGATTAGCTTAAATAACCGTGAAGGTCCCTTGCAGCCCTTCGACTACTTCAATGGAATTTTTTACATGCCTACACATTCAGCTATAGATCTCAGCTAGGATTCATCAAGGACCAACTTTTCTGATGTGAATTCTGTCCACAGCATCCTCCCCAAAATACTGTCCCGGATCTTCTGGACATCACTTTTGGGAGGACCATTCACTTCTTCACTTCATGAATGTGAGAAGTTCAGGCTTGTCCTTATTAAGTCTTTTCAAACTTTGGTATGACTTTTTTCTGTAAAATCTTATCATGATTTTGATACCTTGTACTTCCCTGCTCAATTTCTTTCACAAAGAGTAGTTACTCTTCCTTGCCTACTTAGAACGGAACCCCCCACATCTCAGTGAATTTTCTGCACTGTTGCTGTCCTACAGTTTGTTGTTGTATGGTGGTAGCAATTGCTTTTATACGGAGGCCCCATGAGTCTACAGCTTCAACCCTAGTCTCTACTGCCATAGTTCCAAATGCCTAGGGGAAAATTCTACATGTACATACCGTCATCAGCTCAAGCTCATCACCAGTCCTGAAACTACTCACCTCTCAGCATCTGCCAATGATATCACCTTTTCTTGTTTTCCTTTGTGTGGAGCCAATCACTCAAGAAGCGGTTTTAGGGCAGCCTATTCAGGGACCCTCCTGTCTCTCAGGAGTTATTCCTGTCCCCCATTCCTTTTCTCCAAGAAATTTTCCTACTCTTAAAACAAAGTGGTTTTACAGCCTTCGCTTGGAGCAGAGGGAATGGGAGCACTAACCCTGGCAGAGGACCCAGGACCTATTAAGCCCCGGGCTCAGCATACCCTGACCTATTTCCAGAACTCATTCCTAGAAACGCCCTGAAAAGTAAGTACCATTATCCTCATGTTATGGATTAAGAAATCAAAACTTGAGAATATGAACACTTTGTGACCCACCTTTGAAGTGACAAGGCCGGGTGCAAATTCAGGTCCATCTGATTCCAAAGCCTGTGCTTTTTAATGGCCCCTTAACTTGTCTCCTTGGCTTGAGTATGTCCCTAATGGACCCCACACTGCATGAATAGTGTGGAAGCAGAGGCACTCCATCCATCCATCCACCCCCCCGGCTGGCTTCTTCACAACAAGGAATGTCTGTGTTGTTTGTCCAGGTCCTTCAGCCCCGCATATTCTGGGTATGTGGTGTGTCTCTGAGGGAGAATGAACACCTAGAGATATGACTTGAACCAGAGGTTTGCCTTGCCCTGTATTTTTGACTGGGGGGGGCATGGTTCCCATCCTACTTCCCTTCCAATTGACAGTATCGGCAACAAAGAGGTGCCCAACCTAATTTTGTTTGTTTGTTTGTTTGTTTTGTTCCAGGACTCCAACTCAGGAGCTTGCACTTGCCAGCCAGGCGCTTGTGCCATTGAGCTATCCTGGCCCCCAGCCTAATTTTAAAGATGAGGAAATGATTGGAGAGGGTAGGATGTCCGTCTCCAGGTCGCTTTGCCTGACAGCAGTCCATTTCTTCTGACACCCAATCCAGCGTGTTTCCCCACTATATTTCACTACCTCCCCCCGCACCAAATTTCTGCCCTTGTACCTATATTCAGCCCACCTTACTGGCTGCAAAGTCCTCTCTCCCAGGTCTGCAGTCCGCATACCCCAGTTTGTGTCCAGTATTGTACATGGTGCTTCCGGAAATAAAAACAAAAAGCCCCCCCCCAAGTCCGGTGCGATGATGCATTCCTGTGATCCCAGCTCCCGGTACTCAGGGGGCTCAAGTAAAATGACTGTGAGTTTGAGTCTAACTTGAGCTACAGAGCACGACTCTGAAACAAAACAAGACGACAACAGCAAAAGTTGTGAAAAGACACACTTTAATAATAGTGGGTGACTGTTTTGGAGGATCACAGCCTCCACCAGGAAGTTACCATTCAGAGTCTCTTTGAGGGCTCTCTGCAGGGTTCAAATACACCCTTAGAATTTTCCCATATTCAGGAACATAGTGGGGTTTTATTATAATAGACCATGGTCCGACTACTTAGATGCCAGGCAGTGTAGTAGACATTCTGGAAGGCTCAGAAATTCTACAACCCCAAGTCCCAGTAGCTCCTTTTTACAGATGAGAAAACAGAGGTACAGAGGTGGAGCAACTTGTTCAAGGTCACACAGCTAGTGCCAGAGCCTGAGGCTGAACTGATCTATTTGTCTGCTTCAGAAAACTCTTTGACGCACTGATAGTCCCTTTATTTTGGCAGTACTGGGGATCGAACTCAGGACCCTGCGCTTGCTAGGCAGACGCTTATTCCACTGAGCTATATCCCCAGCCCCCTGATAGTCCCTTTAATTGGATGCCCATTTTCTCCACAGTGGTTGTTCAGTCACCCCCGACTGTCAGCTATCGACTGTCCTCTACTCGCCAACCGGCGAAGATCTCGTCTGTTCAGCATCTCTGAGTGTCCTGAAGGAGTTCCCTGCTGTTGCCCTCTAGTGGTCACAAGGAGCATGCCCAACTGTTTCTGAGGACCTCTGCACCCTCTGGTGCTGGGGTGACTGGAGGCTATATAGATCCAGTTCCCCGAGGACGAGTCTCCCATGCTTCTTTGGGCTGCTCCTTGAGGAAGGCCTCAGGCTCTCTAGCCCTTCCTAGGACTCCTGTTAGTCCTTCAAGAAAGACCCACACATTCCTGACAGCGACAAAACTGGGTAGCGGGAGAGACTTGGCAGCAGCCCTGGATTCCTGCTCAGGGAGTCAGCAAGGGCATCTGACCAAGGCTACAGAGCTGATGTCTATTCTTAGCCTCCTTGAATTCTGGCTATGAATGTGGATCTATGCCTGGCCGTGTACTAAGGTCCAGAAATTACTTATTTCGTCTGACGCTGAGTAGACATTAATCCCCTAAGCAGCAGTGTCTTCATCTGAAAATAGAACAGAAAGCCCCCTCACCTGTCCTGTTGGGGAACCATAAGGATGCAGCCAGAGGAAAAGTCAAATGGGTGGGAGGTTAAGGGAGTGCACCTCTTCTTCTGCCCCTATCCTGGGACACCGGTCCCCGTGCAGATTGAGCCCCTACAGCTTTCCACAGCATTTTGGTATTCACTCAGCTAAACAGGCTGCCACACCCTTTGGAACTCACTGCTCACCACCACCTACACCTGCTGCTGGACATGAAGCTATCAGATTTCGCATTTACCCTGCAGGGTTTCGGTCTTGCTTTGGTACCATTCCTTGTATGTCCCATCTCTCCCTTTGGGAACAGAATGCGTACCCTGTGCCATCGTATGGTGGAAGTGTTTAGGCTTTTTTAGAAACAAGGTGGCCCCAGTGACCCACCTCCCATCAGGCCACGCCTTCCAACCGCGTATCTGCTGCTAAACTCGGCCATGGGTGAAGCCTCTGTTACATATGACACTCCCAGGGCCCACTCACCCTCCAAACATACAAGGCTTTGGGGAACATTTCAGATCCACCTCATAACATCTGTACTCCCCAAATAACATGGCATTAAGTAGATTCGCTGGCTACATTAATGGGACAACATATAATCACTGTTTTAGGTAAAATTTAACGGTAAGGGGGTGATCTGGCCTCTCTTTGGAAGAAGAAAAAGCCTAGTCCTCTAACTGGGTTTGCTCAGTTTCCTGGGGGCACGGAGCAAATGTTCTCACCAACGGTCCTGCACCTAAAGCATTCCTCCCTTGTCTGACCGTAAGTCCTACCGTGGGTTTGGTCCTTAAGTCCATGAAAGAAGTGGCTTCAGACAGAGCCTTGGATTGTGGGCAGTAGTGAATTAGAGCTCTGCCCTCCAGGGTCCAGTGGGAGCAGTAATACTGAGGAAAGACGCCAGCCCTGGTCAGTGGCAGGACCTGGGGGCGCATTTTAGACTCTATTTTCTTTTGTCTTCTCTAGCGTGCATCTCCGGCCCCCTC